>BQNB010003028.1:0-55000 GCA_026074375.1 Tanacetum coccineum
TTGACCTTTTCCCTTGGTTAAGGGCATTTGGTTGAGATTTGCATTTGAGTTATTTTATATATATACTATCGACGAATCAGAGGCTAAAAATGTTCTTCAGTGGTATGTGGCCAATCAATCTCCCTATCATCTACAGCCTCAAAACCTTCTTCATTACTGACTCCTTAAGGTCATCCTCTTAGTCTTCCATTAGAAACTCAAAGTCTCTAAGTGATGGAATTGGTGGGATAGTATCCGTCTCCACTTTTAGAAGATGCCTTGCCTTTGTTTTGGTTAGGGTCTGACACCTCAAATTGAATAGATTGGGTTTTATCTACCTAGTACTTAGTGCCAGCCCTTGAGAGGTCAGTAACCATGCAATCCCCTAGTAGTGAGTTGTATGTTTCTCCCTAGGTCTCGGGGATGAGTAGGGGTTCCCTTAGGAAAAAGTGATGATGTAGGAATGCCCTCATCAAAATTGGTTGCAGGAAATCATATATCAACGGGTTATGTATTTGCCTCTGATTCTTTAGGATTAGTCGGTTTACCCTCAGGCAAAAGCTTTGATTTACGAATGCCATCTTTTGGTGTGAATTAGGCAGTCCCATAATAGTAAGTTATGCTATGATGTCTGTATCTTGAGGACTAGGTATGTGACCCGTGGGCACTGCCGGTGACGTATCTGTGCCCTTGATGACTCTTTCTCTTTGGTCAGATAAAGTTTGGTCTGTATCAGGGAGGTCCTTTTGGTCTTGGACTGCTTCTTGACCTTTTTTACCTTATGTGGTACTCCTAAAGCCTCATGGACCTACGACTTGCGTTTAGGTTTTATCACAGTCAGAGACTTCTTATTCTTCCCTACTTTTTCAAGTAAGGGAGTAGGAGACACTGAAGCTTCAGTATTGATAATAATTAGCATATAAGCCGTCAATTTGATTGGTTTAACTTGAGATGAATTCCAATGATAATTCATCTTACTCAGGGTCGAGGGAGTAGACCCAAGTGATTTGTTCAAAATATAATCGGTATTCAATAACATTTCAAACACACATGAGATGAAACTTGGATAAGCAACATAATTTTTCTTAGGCGTATTAGTGAGCCTGGTTAGAATATCATTGAATATCATCTCTCCTATGTCAATCTTCATCCCGGTGAGGAGATTGAAGACTATCATTTGTTAAATAAAATTCAACTTTTCTATAAAGGACTTGTTCCCACCAAGAACCTGAATGACAAAAGTCATTGGGATCTTCAAAAATGTGGGAAAACATGTTTTAAAAAGAGGGGTCTTATTGACCAAAACACTAACTAACTCTTCAACATTTCTTTCATTATGAAGGCACAACTTCAAAAGTTCAGCCTTCATAACTTTAGTTTGTGGAAGAGAAACATAATTTCCACTATAGTCAAGTCCAGTAATTTCAACAAAGGTCTGAAAGTCAAAAAATAATGGCGTCTTACCATTTTTCACTGTGAACCTAATTTTTGATTCCTTAAGTGGCTTGGGTTCTGAGTCATCAGTGGGTGGTTGTGGAAGATCAACTACAATAGTGCACCAAAACTCTCTTAGATAGTTTTGGTATACTATCGATTGTGTTTTTGTAACACCCCCAAAATGGGTCGCAGCAAAATATGATGTTCTGGGGGTATTACTTCTTAGATCAATAGCACAAGATATGAGAACGACCTCTAAAAGAGTCGTTTAAAAACTGATACATTGGATTTCATAAATGGTTTGTTACAAAAGCCCATAGGCTTAAATTGTTCAACTTGAAAAGTAAAGATTCCACAACATAACAATATCCAAAAATGTAATGCACGCAAATCTTTATAGTGATATGACTTCAAAAGACGCCCATCCATTGTACCCATGACTTGCACCTTATTGACCTGAGAAACATGTTTAAACTGTCAACAATAACGTTGGTGAATTTATAGGTTTATAAATTAAATAAAGCGGATAGCAAGATTTCCCTGTAATAAAACAACGAATACAATATCACAAAAATGTATTACGATATGCACTAAGCTTATGACATTGAAGCTAAACAATGTATGTATATCAAATACATATAAATGAGGGTGCCTAATGTAGATGTTCAACCCGTAACATCTATGAATCCAAATGGTAAACATTCATCGTTTCCGGCCAACCGATAAACTAGCAAGTGCTACTTGCCTGAATGGGGATGTTAATCTCAAATAGATCTATTCATAACATTCGCGCTCACATAATACAACCAACAATTAAATATATGCAATTAACAGTTCATGATGAAGGGCATAGGGGGTTATAGCTACTTAGGCAAACTTGTAATATTTGAATTAAAATATACTTGCATCCATTTCGTAAAACAAACATGATCTCATCCCCGAGATTTGATAAATGATTAAAAAGTATAAAATGGGGACTATAAACTACTTCAAGTAATGATAACAGAATAGCAAGGTAGTGGCACAAAAAACGATGCAAAAGACTTTATCCGTAACCTAAGTAAAAATAATACATACTTACTAAACGAAAAATATAAAACTAAATACTTGCAATCTCCTCCCTAGTGTGTGCTTGAGCTCAATTTAAAATAATGATGTTTGAAAACGAATTCTCGTGTTAAAATGGTCAACTTTATTTGGTCAACGTGGTCAAAATATAAGTACGCAATTTACGACTTTAGACTTTTAGGAAACTAGGTCACATATACTCTAAAATGTTAGTTTAGATCAGCCCTTGATTTGGTCTCTAAGTATGCTAAATAATTAGACGAAATAGTGACGTTTACTAGTTGGACAATTGAAATTTCACTAAGTTTTTACTATTTGACAACTGGATTTTAACAAGGTAATTATGGATTCATTACTTAACGGTAATGAAACTAAAACATACAATTTAAAATCTGACCAGGCACTATAATTTTCGTCTTTAAAGTTATACCCTAAGAGGTCCGTTTAAGGGTTAAGAACGGGCAAGTAATACGTGGTCGCAAGGTATGGCAGTTTTCAGACATAGAAAATATTTGAGTTTTTATTTCAGCATGTGTTAATTTGCGTGGTCAGTGTTTTGGCCTCAGTTTGTACCTTCAAGACTCAACCTTAGGACGAGATAAAAATACCTTAGTAAAATACAATGGTCTATTTTAATTTATCTTTTATAAGTTTCGTGTGTCGGGGTCGTTAACGGGGTCAAAAATAAGGCCAAAGGTAAGTGTGCTCGTTGGGCAGACGTGACCACTTGCACACTAGGTACTCGTGGAAATGTCCAGGCACACAACATTTTGGCCAACTTTTGTTCCTGTTTGCGAGTTCTTTACTCAACCAAAATCCGTGACACTTGGCCCATAACAAACCTTATACATCAGGCTTTAACTGGAAGCTTTTGGTTCTGACCTAATACTAATCATTCGCGTGAACTAGTTGTCAAAAAGTGGTCAGTTTGGCTGTTTTAACGAAATGCATAAGTTGTGCAAATTTTTCATAGAGTTTTAAATTGCCGTAACTTCTTTGATTCCTAATCATTTTCCGCGATTCAAATTGCAAAACATACTTCTCTAGGCCCACTACGACTAGACACTAAATCCTGGACTTAGGGGTCACGTTTACTCATCGTACCCTTTTCCCAAATTTACCCATTGTCACGAGTTAATAATAAGAAAGTGAGTTGTGAACATGTGATTACACAATTCGACTATTATGCATACGACATAACATTTGGCATAACTAGGGCTTATTCTAGGATACGTTAGCAGCATGATTCACTCATTTAACCTAGGTGATCACGCCAAACCAAAGTGTTGTTCATGTTCTACTCGAATAGCAGAAAGAAAACGTAACCCTTCAAGTGATGATTTTATGATGATTTTTCTACATAAGTTTTCTCAAGCACTACCAAGGACGAATGCATGTACTTAAATATAAGAAAAGGGGTGCAAACTCACAGAAAACGTATGGAAAGAATGGGTGTAAGAACTGTGACCCAACGAAACCCAATTTTTTGCTAACAAAACGCAACTTGTGACACCACGAACGTTTAAACCATAACGTTCCCACAACGCATTGCCTCCGACACGTGCCTTTAAACACCTAAAAACACCTCTAGCTTTCTTGAACTTCGACCAAAAAGAGAACTCACAAGTGACGAATTTAGGGTTTTTAGAGTTTATGATTTCTTGAGTGTTGAATAATAAGAGAGGTAGGTTTGCTGTGTTTGTTGGAGGCAACAAGGCTGTGTGAGGATTAAAACTTGTAGAGTGTGGATGTGTGTTTACCTGTGATTACAAGAGTGAGGAGCCATCTTATTTATACACATACTTAGGGTAGTTTTACTAGTCAAAGAAGAAGTCACGGTTTGGTGTTGATTCATTCGTGGCAATGTATTTTGCACAGAGTTTAAAAGGTGGAAACTATTTGAGGCGTGGGAAGCAAAATAAAAAGGGAAGAGCAGCCTAGTATTCACGTGGGTTTTGTGGGTTTTTGAGAAAGGGATAATGGGTTTTATACATTGGGTAATAGGATTATATTAGGATGAGATATTTGTGCATCTTATTTAGTCGAATAATACTGGTTTTTAGGATTTGGAAACTAAAGTGTACGTGACTCTTTGATATATTGTAGGGAAGCTCATTTGTTTCATGTATACGATTTATTGTTTAAGAGTTTTGTTGCTTGCCTTATTTGAAAACAAAGAAGAAATAAGTATTGTCCTAAATTTACTTATAGATTATACACTAAGTGATGAAAAGAAAAGAATGGAACGTATTCGTTTTTGGTTAACTAAGTTGTAGAGAAACTGATGACTAGATATCTTAGTGAAACATAGTACTAATCTAGTTATTAACATTCTTGGTTAAACTTACTTATTAAAATTTAGCTAGACGATTTAAATAAAAAGTAAGCGCGTAAAACTCTATAAATAAGATAAATAGGGTAAATGAAATGATTGGGATCGTAATATGACTTAAAAACACTGGGTGTTATAGTCTCCCCCTATTAAATGAGCCTTGTCCTCAAGGCATAAGACGTGGCACTTGACGATGGTGTGATCTTGGTGAAGATATGTGGGTATTTCTGCTTGAATTGATCCTCTCGTTCCTAGGTAAACTCAGGACCTCGTTTAGAGTTCCACCTAACCTTAATGATGGGAATGCGAATCCTCTTTAATTGTTTGATTTCATGATCCATAACCTCCACTGGCTTTTCCACAAAGTGGAGCTTGTCATCAACACGTAGTTCTTCCAACTGAATCACAAGTGATTCATCGGACAGACACTTCTTCAGATTTGACACGTGAAACGTGTTATGAACTCGGCTTAATTGTTGTGGTAGCTCAAGTTTATAGGCAACAGTTCTGACTCTCTTAATCACCTTGAATGGGCCGACATACCTAGGGTTTAACTTCCCCCGTTTGTCAAAACGCACAACCCCTTTTGCAAGGCAAAACTTTTAACATGACCATGTCACCAACTTGAAATACCATTGGTTTACGCCTAATGTTTGCATAGCTCTTTTGTCGGACACGAGCATCTTGGATTCTGCTTTTGATTTGGATGATCTTCTCGGTGGTTTCATGAATTATTACAGGACCAGTAAGCTGAGCATCTCCAACTTCTGCCCAACATACGAGTGATCGAAACTTTCGTCTATACAGTACCTCAAATGGTGCGGCCTTTATGCTGGTATGGTAACTGTTGTTGTAAGAGAATTCCTCTAACGATAAATGTCTATCCCAATTCTTTCTAAAGTCTAACACGCAAGCGCGTAACATATCATCCAAAGTTTGGATAGTCCTTTCACTTTGACCGTCAGTTTCAGGATGATAGGCCGTACTCATGTCTAATCGGGTTCCCAAAGCCTTATGGAGTGCTTGCCAGAATAGTGACGTAAACCTACCATCACGATCAGAGATAATAGAAACCGGCACACCATGTCGGGTGACTACTTCCTTCATGTAAAGCTTCATTAACTTATCCATGGGACCCGTTTCTCTCATTGGTAGGAAGTGAGAAGATTTGGTAAGACGATCAACGATCACCCAAATGGTATCATAACCGTTTGTCGTCTTGGGGAGTTTAGTGATGAAATCCATGGTGATTTTCTCCTACTTCCATTCTGGGATCTCTGGTTAGACTAGCAAACCAGAAGGTTTTTGATGTTCTGCCTTGACTTTAGAATAAGTCAGACACTTGCTAACATAAGTGGAAATATTCGCCTTCATGTTAGGCCACCAATACAACTGCTTCAAGTCTTGGTACATTTTGTCTGAACCTGAATGAATAGAATACTTTGACTTATAGGACTCGTACATGACTAGAGTCCTTAAGTCGCCATAACACGGTAACCAATTCTTGTTGTTTAAACATAGAGTTCTGTCCGCACGGGGTTTCAATCTTTCCTTTGTAAGGTCCTGTCGGAGCATACCTCCAACATCTTCAGCAGTGAGGTTTTCAGGTTTTAATGCTTCAGTTTGAGCTTCTAGGATTTGCTTAGGAAGATTCAAGCCAATAGTCATAACTAAGGCTCGGACCCTTAAAGGTTTAACCCTTTCTTTTCTGCTTAATGCATCATCAACCACGTTCGCCTTCCCCGGGTGATAGTGGATTTCACAATCGTAGTCACTAAGAAGCTCCAACCAACGTCGTTGTCTCATGTTCAATTCTTTTTGGTCCAAGATGTGTTGTAAGCTCTTGTGGTCGGTGAACACGGTACACTTTGTCCCGTATAAGTAGTGTCTCCACATTTTAAGGGCAAACACTACAGCTCGAAATTCTAGGTCATGAGTGGTGTAGTTTTTCTCATGAATCTTCAGTTGTCGAGAAACATAGGTTATGACCTTCTTGTTTTGCATAAGCACAGCACCCAATCCTTTATGCGAAGCATCGCAATAAACAATAAAGTTTTCTGATCCTTTAGGCAAGGCCAGAATAGGTGTGCTACATAGCTTCTGCTTGATAAACTGAAATGCAGTTTCCTCCTTTTCTCCCCAGTCAAACTTCACATTCTTCTGAGTCAGTTTAGTCATGGACTTTGCAATCTTAAAAAAGCCTTCAATGAATCTTCTGTAATAACCGGCGAGTCCTAAAAATTATTCTTAGGAGATGCCCAATCTTTAATTGATTCAATCTTTGCATGATCTACATGGATGCCTTTGCTATCTATCACATGTCCGAGAAACTGTACCTTTGGAATCCAGAATTCACACTTAGAGAATTTTGCGTACAACTCTTCTTTCTTAAGTAATTCCAAGATTAGTTTGAGATGCCCTTCGTGCTCTTCCTTGTTCTTTGAATAAATTAGTATATCATCGATAAAGACAATCATAAACTTATCCAAATAAGGTTTGCACACCTGATTTATGAGGTCCATAAATACCGCCGGTGCGTTTGTCAAACCAAAAGGCATCACTTGAAATTCATAATGACCATAGTGCGTCTTAAAAGCGGTCTTCAGAATATCTTCCTCGTGAACCCTCAACTGGTGGTAGCCTGATCGTAGGTCAATCTTCGAGTAGACACTCGACCCTTGAAGTTGGTCGAACAAGTCATCAATTCTAAGAAGTGGATAACGGTTCTTCCCCGTTAACTTGTTCAGTTTCGCGATAATTGATGCACATGCGAAACGATCCATCTTTCTTCTTGACAAACAAGACTGGGGCTCCCTAGGGTAAAGAGTTGGGTCTTATAAAGCCTTTGTCGGATAGTTCTTGAAGTTGTTCCGCCAGTTCTTTCATTTTGGATGGTGCCAACCGATAAGGCGCTCGTGCTACAGGTGCAACACCCGATACCAAATCAATTTGGAACTCTACTTGTCGAGCTGGTGGAATACCCGACAAGTCTTCAAGAAAGACTTCAGGAAAGTCTCTGACAATCGGTACGTCCTCAAGTCGCTTTCCCTCCGACTTGTCTTTGGCTTCCTTCGTGGCAATGTGTGACAAAAAGACATCACACCCCTTTGACAAATACACTTGTGCTTTAGTGCATGAAATGATATTTAGTCTGGATTCTTCCCTTTGGTTGTTTCCATTGCTTTGAAAAATTAACATCTCTCTTCCGAAAGGAACGCGTACAATCTTCTCATCACAAATGATCACTCCATGATTCTTTGTTTACCAGTCCATCCCAATAATGACGTCAAAACTACCGAGTGGGACCGGCATCAAGTCGATGTTGAAAGGATGATTCATGAAGTTTAGAATGCAACCTCTTATTATGGTGTTAACTCCTATGATTTTCCCATTGGCTAATTCTACGTCATAATGATTTTCTAACGTAGTGGGGGTAATGTTAATCAAGGCACTAAAGGTATTAGATACAAAGCTCCTATCCGCATCAGTATCAAACAAAATTGTAGCATAACGGTTGTTGAGGAGAAATGTACCCGTGATGACGTTAGAGTCCGGGCTAGCATTTCTTCCTCCCAAAGCATAAGCTCTTCCTTGAGATGTGCCATTCCCGTTGCTATTCCTACAGTTCTTCAGTTTTGGGCAATTCTTCTTAATGTGTTCGGTGTTACCACATTCATAGCATGCACCTGCCTTTTGATTCTTGTTTTTGTTGGTATTGACCCGACAATCATTAGTAGCATGACCATACCTCTTGCAGTTTCTATACTTGGGTGCACATTGCCCGGTGTGGTGGTAATTGCACTTGGTGCATAGAGGTAGATTTCTAGTATAAGCCTTCTTTTTGCCAGGGCCAACAGTGTATGCCTTAGCTACATTTTGCTTCTTGTGGGGTTGTTGATTATTTCTTGATGAATCATCAGCCTTCCTTTTGTTGTCATTCTGTCTTTCCGCATAAGTGCGTAGTTTCTGATCCATCAAGTCGTTGGCCAACTCGATAGCATCATCAAGAGTTTTAGGTCTTGCAGACATGACATTCCCATGAATGTTATCAGGAAGTCCACTGATATACTTGTCAACCTTTTCGGTCTCATCAGCAAGAAATTTGGTGCACATCAAGGCTAGTTCTTGGAAACGCTGAGTATAGGCTGCAACATCGTTTCCCTTGACCCTAAGATTCCACAGTTTAATTTCAAGTTTCTTGATCTCACCTTTTGGATAATATTTGTCTGTCAACTTCTTCTTGAGGGTTCCCTAAGTCATGGCATAGGCAGCATCATGACCTAAGGTTCTCACATGACCATTTCACCAGGTCAGTGCATCACCTAGCAGAGTGCAGGTAGCAAACTTCACTTGATTGTCAACGGCACAACCGCTAATGTGGAATACTGATTCCATCTTTTTGAGCCATTGAGACAAGCCAACAACGCCTTTAGTTCCCTTAAAGTTCAAGGGTTGGCATTTCATGAAATCGATGTAGGAATAGACACGTGCAGGTTGCACAGGCCTTCTGAGTCCTCCACCTGAACTTTGGCTTGCATCATCCTGAGTATGGGTAGAGTTTCTTTGGATTTCCTGATCGATCATAGCTTGAATGGATTCTAGAGTCATGGCGTCGTTTGTTCCTTGTCTTGTTACCGGCATGATTATACTAAATCACAAGAATATAATGCACGTGAGATATAATCACAATGTCGATACAAATGGATATGATAATAATAACTACACCACAACACAATGGGGAATAAATAAAATGAGATCAACCATAACATCATACATCAACATTTCATAACATAATGTTGAATCATACATGATTTGTTTGGATACAAAATGACGACTAATGATCTAGTACAGAAAGTGAAAATACGTCCTAGAGTCTATTAGATGGGAGTTACCCATAAAGCTTAATAGACTATACAAGATAGCTAGAAATGAAAAGTACAACTAACAGCTACTACCGGCGTCCTCCACCGTATCAATTCGAGCTCTAGCCTCTAGCACCTGGGTACGCATCATCTGTTTGACTGCACGGTCCTCAGCGCTCTGGCGCTGCCACTCCATACGACTCATGTGAGTCTCCAGTGCCTCAAGTCGTGCCAACAGTGCCCTGTTCTGAGCATTAAAACTAAGATAAGCCTGACGTACCTCATGCAACTCTGTCTAATAAGCATTCCTCTAGCCTCTCACTACATCAATCTTGATTCTAATGTCTCTGCGGTCAGTCTAAGCATCAAGAAGCGGTGTATAGAAATCCTCACTCTCTCGCCTGCGAACCTATGCCTGGTAGCTGACCCTCAAGTTGACTTCCTCAATGGAAGTCATCATCCTATGCTCAGAATCCTGTAAAGCTCTAACATAACCAACATCCTCTGCTCTGTCAGCAACTCTAGTAATAGTCCGGGCATCATGAACAGGACTACAAATCAAACCCGGTCCTGCCTCAACAGTATCAACAAAATCATACTAACCTCTAGGTGCTCTAGCAGCAGCAGCAAAACTCTGCTACATCACACCCAGGTGGGGGAGTAGTAAGTACAAATCTCCTCTGAGGTGGCATGTCCTCCTCGGGGATGTCATCTCTCATATGGATCATAGCTGCCCTATGACCTAATGGTGCCTGATCATAGGCGGGGCTGGTGGGTGGTAGTGGAAATGGAGGTGATCCAGCAGAAAATGCATCAATCAGTGCCTGGGTAGAAGCAGCCATGGGTGTCTGAGGTCTGACAGATATCCTCGCTCTACGGTGTCTAGGTGGTGGTGGTGTGACAGCAGTCTCGTCCTCCTCGAATGGCTTAGTCTCATCAGAACCCTTAGAGGGCTCCTCCTCCTTAGTATCCTCATCCTCAGGCTCATGATCCTCACTGGGATCCTCCTCCTCATCCTCATCATCAGTATCATCATCATCGTCATCATCATCGGAGGGCTTATCATCACCATCCTCTCCATCGGCAAGGTCGTCAGTATGGTCCTCCTCGGGATCCTCATCGTCATCCTTAGGCTCATCTGGGTAGTCAATAGAATCCTCCCCCATCGACATCAAGTCAGCAATGGTCCAAGATGATTATAGCCCAGTCCCACCCAGAGAAGAGAGGAAGCATCATGAGTAAGGTGGTCCCGACACTCTGAAAGTCATCATATTTTGGTACATGGTTACTATGGGTTCCCTCTAGCTCTGGACCGTATACCGGTACCATGCTCAGTCCATACACCATGCGGGTCAGGCACGTAAGCCAGGTGATAGTGGTGGTGCCTGCACACTAGGCGCGCGCAGCAATAGGTAGTTGTGTGATTCTTGAGTATGTTTATGTTAATTCAAATAAACCCACAAATATATTTATATATTTATAGGATAATACTATAGTATACGCAAGCTAAGTATCATACAAAAAATTATTCTTAGGCAAAGAATAAAAAAGTATCAACTTCAGTGTAATCGTTTTCCTCGACGATGAGGTGATGGAAATCTTACGTTCAAGTTGTAAAATCGAGCTTGGTTTGTCATAAAGTTTTTTGGTTTTTGGTTTTAACTATTTTTAAATTAAATTAAACTAATATTATTCAAAGATTTAAACACTACCAAGGTTATTACTAAATATCCGATCTAAAAGATATAAAATGACAAATATTGCTTGCTAAGGACGTGAAATGTTCCTTATGTGCAGGTTAGGTTTAACGAATTAAAAATCCTTAGAAAACAAGTTTCAAGAAATTAAATGACAAGTAAAAATGCTTTTTTAAAATAAGTGACAAGTATTTAAATTGCATTAAAAGTAAATGACGGTATATAAATTGACTATTAATTTTTTAAACCTTTTAAAACCACACTTAAATTTCAAATCACTAATCACTTAGCAAACACAAGTTATTTACTCACTACTCATAACGAAATTCAATTTAACAAACATAGCATTTAACGACAAAAATAAATCTACACTAAGCATCGCAAAAATCAAATACGCAAATATATTATGGAACGATAAAATAAAATTATTCTAAGTATTGAAAATAGATTAGAAAATAGAACCCGAAATGAAGAATCGCAATGATATAAAACCACCCGATCTTACAAACTTAATAAACAAATAAGCTTATCACTTAAAAAGCTTCTACTTCACTAATTAGCAAATAAATGTGTCAACTTTATCTACTAATTACTTCCATAAAAAACCCCATAAAAAATCAAAATTTATCTATTTATCACCTTAATAAGACCTTAAGCTCCGGCCTTCTTTAGATGTAGAAAGATGAATAAAAAATAAAGACATGAAAAGTTAGGACCAAACATAAGCTATAAGATGAAAAACCTTTTTTAGAAAAATTAGCTATTTTGAAACTAAATTTTTTAAAAATAAAACTTAGATTTAAATACTGGTATAAAAAACTGCTTTTGAAATAAAAACTAGAATAAACTAAAAGGCTATCAAGGCTTTTTCGAAGAAAGGATGAAGAATATAAGCTTATAAATAAGCCACTTCTCAAATAAGCTACAAGTGCCCTTCGAAATAAACCTTAGCTTAATATGCTATAAGAAAAACTAGTAAAGTTTAGAACTTTATGACTAAATAAGCTAAATAATAAGCTCTCGAAGATAAAGGTGCTCAAGACTTAATGAATAAGTCAAGTAGGAGACTCATGACACCCTTTTTAGCATTTGAATCGAGCTTAATCAAACAATAAGCACTTTTAAAAAAGAAAAGAAAAGAAAAGAAAAGAAAAGAGATTAAAAGATGAAATAAGCAAAACCTTATTTAAATAATATGAGCTTAGATCTAAATCTAATAAGCCAAAGGAAGACTTATTTGAAGTAAGAAATAAGCTAGGAGAAAACTAGAAGCAACAATAAGCCAAAATAAGCTTAAAAAGAAAAAAGAAGAAAATAGAGGGTTATAAAAAGAATAAGCCATAAGAAAAAAAAGCACTTCAATCTTCAAAACATATTCATTAATAAGCTAAAAAGAGTGGATTCCCCCCTACGCCTTAAAAATAAGCTATAAAAAGCTTATACAAATAAGCAAACTAAAAGGCTCACAAAGACAATACAATAAAAAATAAGCCTACAATACTCCTACACTATTATGATAATAAACTAAATTCCCTAACAACCCCCCCTTTTCATCATCTGATGCGTTTGTTTTATTAGCTTCAAAGGTGGCCTGGTGAGACGTGGGCAAAATTTCATCATTTCTGGTGGACAGCCACTCATATTGTCAACCAGTTCGTTAAGCACCGGGTCATCTTCCTATCACCGGAACCCTACATTGCGAATGCCGACTGCACAACCCGACCTCATCCTAATCCCCTCTCGCTTACGGCTCCTAAACTTTACACGCACCAAATGATTGCATCGGGATCCCATACCTCGTACCTCATTATTGGCAGCTGTCAAATTCCCGATCCACTAATCACCTTGTGCCACGTGCCCCATTCTAGAACCTTGTATCTGTCGAACCTCGTACACCAATGATTGCCTCAGACTCCAAACCTCGGACCTGCATACGATGAACAGTACCTCGTACCTAATGATTAAATGGCCATGTGTCACCCTGTGATTGGTGCCACGTGTCCTGTCAACAGTTCTGGCGCCGTCACCAGAATCACCACCGGACCACCGGTCAACAGTGGTCAACGGCGGCAATCAACGGTGGCCAACGACGGTCAACGGTCTACCACCGTGACACCACCGTCGTCGACCACCGCCGGACCACTGGTCAACGGTGGTTAACCGCCATTCAATGGTCGGGTAAAAATGTTGGCTACTGCTGCCACGTGGCAGCGAAGTTGTACCACGTGGCAGCTGACGTGGCTGCTGACGTGGCGTAGAGGAAATAATACCGTCCTGCTAGAATCGAACAAGGGACCTCTCGGATGAAACCTTAAGCCCACTCAGTTTACCAACTGAGCTAGGCATGGTTTCATTTATATTATACCAAAATTAATATATAACCCTTTTATTTGCTAGGCAGGTTCATTTACTATAAAAGGTCCAATCAGGGACGAAAAAGGTTCAAAATAAAAAGGTTCACATATGAAAGGCCGATATCGTTGGCCTCATAATTTCATGCTCTTTCCAATGGTTTGATCGAGAAAAATTAACGACTACATTTGAACCTTGATAAACGTAAGAACGTCGTCGAAAGTCACCCGAAAATTACCGTTTTTGCTTTGTTTTCAATCCTTTGTACCTGTAAGACATAAAAACACAATACAAACATATTTGCAACATATTTATCCATATTTTAGTGTTTTAGTCTATTTATTAGCATTTTCTAGGGTACAAATGATGTGTGTTTTAGCGCACATCAAATTCCCATACACTAAGTCATTGCTGGTCCCACACACAATGTAAATAAAACACGCCCGAAAATAAATAATTAAATCCCCTTTTAAATTATGACCCCTCACAATCAAACAAGAACAGAAAAGGTCCATTAACGAAGTTCCCACATAACATTTATTTCGCAAATCGCACCCCCGTTTTACCATTATTCATTAAAAGAAAAACAACTAAGATAAGAATTATAATATAAAACATTATTTCAAAGGCTTAAAGAACGGGGAGCTCCGTCATCCTTTTGATTTTTCACAATCCCCAAACTAAGATTAAAACGAAATCACAGCCAAATATAAGATAAGATGCTAACACTACTCATAAATGCTAATTGTGTAAAACTTAAATTTTCGCTCCCATTATTCCTAAATCCTCTAAGTATTTTATTATTATTTTTATTGATGACAAATAAATTATGTCCTTATTAATATAAAGTAAACTCGGTTTAGACCACAATTAATTTGAAATCCTTTTCTAAAGAGACGATATGGTGAGAATAAGGTCCACATTAAGGTTCATTTTCGCCCATGATTTTAGAGGTTATCCTTTTTTAATTTCATCCGCAAACAAACTCAACTTAGGTCTAAAGACGGAGGATTTATTTAGATAACCCTAGAGTCAAAATTTGGCATTTATACTTATTTATTATTGCAACATATTAAACCTCGGTCCTTGGAAGGATGCATATCATCGGTTGTTGGTGTCGGCAAAGATGCAGCAAACATATTTCGACCTCGGTAATTTCCTCGACCTTTTAGAAGGCTGCAACATCGGTTGTGAGCCGGCAAGATGCAGCAAACTTTTATCAGTCTCGGATTATTATAACTATGTGCCTTATTTTGAAGGCTGCAACATCGGTTGTGAGCCGGCAAGATGCAACAAACTTTTATCAGCCCACAGTTTTTATTATTATTCTTTCATCCACCCTTTAAACGACTGTCACATCGGTATGCGAGCCGACCATGATCCAGAAGTCTTATTTCGGCTTCGGTTTATTACATAACTTTTATTATTATTAGCCAAATTTCAAGTCCTGCGGTCTTTTAACAACTGCCACATCGGTATGCGAGCCGACCATGGTCCAGGAGTCTATTTCCCCACAACACTGACAAAACCTCGATGTGTACCTTACTTTCACCAGAAGGAATCTCTACGAAGTGATTTAAACTAAGAATCAGCAAGTAAACCTTAAAGCAACTTTATTTTATTCAACAATTATTGGGTTTTTAACTGATGGAGCAAAAAGCTACAATTAAACCTCTATGAACTCTAAGATATCCAATACGAATCCATGATTTGACATGAAACTTTATATTTAACTCTTTCATATTCTTCCTTTGACAAAATTTTAAGTTAAGCATCGCCATAAGTCTCGAAAGCTAAGGGGAAAGCTAGAGTTTAAAACACAATCAAGTCAAAAGCTACCTAGTTCTACGGGCCTACTTATTTCTATACTTTAATATTTTCATCAATTTTTTTCATCATTTATATATATATATATATATATATATATATATATATATATATATATATATTTATACTTTATATTATATATATAATACTATATATACACATTTTATTTATCTTATAAAACATAATAATTTAAAATTGGTCAAAAACGGTGGTTGCGTGGGAAAAAATTAGGCCACATGTATGATGCATGTTCGATAGAATCCCCCCACACTTAGAATGGGAACATGGCCTCAATGTTCAATAAATGTCGGGTTTTCCCGTTAGGAATGGAAAAAACAATGCAAAAATTTCAAGTGTTGAAAGGGGAAAAATTTATTTATATATATTATTATATATTTATTTATATATATATATATATATATATATATATATATATATATATATTTATACATGATCAGGATTGTGGATTCCATAATAAGTAAAGAATCGATGACGGATGATGGAGGATTAACTAACAAGCAGGGTCTTCATGATCTTACGAATCCTGCAAAAACGGAAACCACTTACTCATAGAAAGAAACAGCCCCCTCACTTAGGCTATAAAATCCACACTATCTTATTAATCAAGAAAATAGAAGAAGGAAAAGAACAGTGTTGCCTCCCAAGAAGCGTTTGTTTTTGTGTGAGTCTCTAGCTTGACTCTCCCGAATTCCTTTGTTCCTGTGGGGGCAGAGAAACAGAAGCATTAGAAAAATCACTTTATCGGATTTTCATATGATCGGGCTTAGAGAAGAAAAATGAAAAAGTAGACAATGCCTTGGGTGGGGGTCAAAATGTATTCCGCACTCCGAGGAGAGAAGAAAAGAAGAATCCATCCGAATAAGAGGATATAAGGAAGAAATATTCGGATAAAAATGTGATGGGAAATTAATGGCGATCCTCAAGGTTAACTTCACAAATGTCAGAGAAAAAACTTTCTCATCAAAATTCCCAGGGTCGAAAACTTTGTCCCCTCGGTCATCAAAAATAATATTATCAGGTTTCTTCCTTTAAGCTTCTTGGGTCATGATCTAAAACCACATCGGAGGGAGATTAGGGCTAGTGTCATCAATAAGCAAACTCTCAAGATAGATTATATCTCCCTCTGAATCATGATAACCGTTCTCAATATCCGTAGAAATATCCATATCTAGAAAAGCATCGATTTCATCAATTACGCCTTCTGGGTCGAAACACTCATCCTCATTAGTATCAGAAACAGGTGTGACTAACAAAGCCGGCTTATCAAGGTTAGAAATATAAGAGTCCTTACTCTCGATGTTCTCTAACACCTCATCAATAATGAGGATTTACGTCGCTAGAGATATATTCTTGGCCAAATTCGAAAAAAGAGGTTCGAGGTAAATTTTAACATCTTTCTGAACGTCCTATTCGGTGTAACTCGTTATCACTAGAGGTAAAATAATTTGAACTCGAAAAAGAGAGGTTAGGAAAAGTGCACGGATTTTTCCTCAAAAATTGGGAGAAGGAAATCATCACTTGAAGTTTTTTATTAAAACGCTCTCAATATCACTCTCGGATGAATCCCCACTGGACTCTTCTTAGGTGGAATTACGGTCCGAACACTGGACTTTATGGAATTCGTCGATTCCTTTTCACGAATAGTGCTAAGTTCCTCATTTCCTTATATGAGAGAGTCTGGGGTTTTTCGAGTTGGTAATTCAGGTGTGATTCATAACCGATGAAATGTGAGGATGCTTATACAAAGGAATTGTACTCTCTTAGAAAATAAACTTTGAAATTCTGCAAACTCGATGTAATACGGTTTTGATGGTTTAGTTGTGGCTCTGCGATTTCTTAACTTCCTGCTCTTCCTTATTGAGAGTTGAGGAATTCAAATTAATCAAGAGAAGTTTAGAATTATGAGCGCAACTTTCAATTAGATTCTTCAATATTATTATTATTGGGCATTCAAATAAAGCTCTTTTTGTAACAAATTTCAAGCGATCTAGATCGTATCTTCCTTATTTTGCTTTTGCTCTTTACAAAACCTTTTGTTCACAGTTTCTTACAATAAGTTTGACGAAAAACGAAGTTCGATGAAAGTTCTTCCTTTTCTTGAGCTGCCTGCTCTTGTTTACGTAATTCTTGCTCACATTGAGCTACAAGTAAAGCCTCCTGCTCACGTTGTTGATTCATTCTTTTCATAAAATCTTCCATTATTGTATAAATCTCGTTATTTGTTTCAATCCATTCTTTACTTTCAAAAAAGGAGTGACTTCTGGAATTTCCTGAGGCTGATGATTATCGAACTGCTGTGGGGGTATGGAATATGGTCTAAACCGAAAGAATTAGAATAATTAATTTTTGGTTTCATCGGTTGACATTGAAATTTTTCATGAGGGGTCCACCCACAGTTCTCAAGCAAAGATATTTGTGAGAAATACCGTGGTTAATTTTGTGGTTAATAATTATCACTAAAGTTTTGATCGTTAGCAATTAGGTTTCTCTGCTCTTTAGACAAGCGGTACTTGTGGTGGACAATCAAACATATATGGGAATCGTTCCCACATAACTCACTACGTGTATGGTTACGTACTGGGGCTGTGGAGGTTGGTTGAAGAAGTTTGGTGTTTCATTATAAGAATAAGGATTTGGGTCATAGACAAACTCATTTCCGGATTCTACATTGCTATAGCCCGAACAGTTTCCACCATTAGACGGACCTCCGCACCACGAGCAACAAAAATGGTTATACGAAGACATGTCGAAGAATTAAACGGATAAAAGGATAAAGAAGATGAGAATTAAATGAAGTAAGAGGATAAAAGAGAATATTTTTTTGAAAATTTTTATAAAGATAATAAAAATAAATAAAATAAAATAAATATATTTTTGGTATTTTTAATATTTATAAAAGAAAAGGAAAAATAAAAATAAGAAGAAAAATATTTTTGGATTTTTATTTTTTTATAAGAACAAAAATAAACTTTCGTGAAGAAAGGTCTTCAAGTCTTCGAACAAAAACATCCCGTAAAAATCGATACACCTCTCTCACGGCATCGGCGCCATTTTATGTTGGTCGTTTATAACGCATTAAATAAAAACCTCAAATTATATAATATATATTTATTAGAAAATGAATATACGTATAACGCAAGCTAGTATCATACAAATTATTCTTAGGAAAGAATATTAAAAAGTAATCAACACGGGTATTGTTTCCTCGGCGCATGAGTGATGGAAATCTACCGTTCAAGTTGTAAAATCGAGCTTGATTGTCATAAAAGTTTTTGATTTTGGTTTTAAACTATTTTTAAACTAATATAATTTAAGTTTTAAAACTACAAGATTATATATAAATTGATCTAAATTTATAATGATAAATAGTTGCTAAGTGACGTGTGAAATGTTCCTTAATGTGCGGGCTTAGGTTTTAACGAACAATTAAATCCTTTAAAAAACAAGTTTCAAGATATTAAATGACAAGTACATTTAAAATGCTTTTAAAAATAAATGACAAAGTATTTAAATTGCTTTAAAAAGTAATTGACGGTATGTAATTGACTATTATATTTTTTAAAACCAATTTTAAAACCGCACTTAAATTCCAAATCACTAAATCACTTAGCAAACACCAAGTTATTTACTCACTCTACTATATGAAATTCAATTAACAAATATAGCATTTAATGACAAAAATAATTCTACTACTAAGGCATGGCAAAAATTCAAATACACAAATATATTATGGAACGATAAAATAAAACTATCTAAGTATTGAAAAGTGATTAGATAATAGAACCCAAAAGAAGAACTGCAATGATTATAAACCACCTGATCTTTTCAACACTTAACTAAACAAATAAGCTTATACTTAAAAAAAGCTTCTACTTCACTAATTAGCAATAAGGTGTCAACTTTATCTACTAATTACTTCCATAAAAACCATAAAGATCAAAACTTTATCTATTTATCAACCTTATAAGACCCTTAAGCTCCGACCTTAGATGTAGAAAGATGGAATAAGAAATAAGACATGAAAAGTTAGGACAAAATAAGCTAATAAGATGAAAAACCTTTTTAGGAAAAAAAAATATTTTGAAAACTAAATTTTGTAAAAATAAAACTAGATTAAATCTATATATAAAAAAAAACTAGAATAAGCTAAAAAGCTATCAAGGCTTTTTCGAAGAAAGGATGAAAGAAATATTAGCTTATAAAATAACAGGCACTTCAAAATTAAGCTACAATATTTACCTTCCGAAATAAAGCCCATAGATTAATGTTTATTAAGAAAAACTAGTAAGTTTTTTAGAAACTATATGACTAAATAGCTAAATAATTAAGCTCTCGAAGATAAAGGTGCTCAAGGACTTAATGATAAGTTCGAGAGTAGGTGTCTCATTGACACCCCTTTTAGCATTCGAATCGAGCTTAATCAAACAATAAGCACTTTTGAAAAAGAAAAGAAAAGAAAAGAGATTAAAAGATGAAATAAGCAAAAGCTTATTTAAATAATATGAGCTTAGATCTAAATCTAATAAGCCAAAGGAAGACTTATTTGAAGTAAGAAATAAGCTAGGAGAAAACTAGAAGCAACGATAAGCCAAAATACGCTTAAAAAGAAAAAAAGAAGAAAATTGAGGATTATAAAAAGAATAAGCCATAAGAAAATAAGCACTTCAATCTTCAAAACATCTTCATTAATAAGCTAAAAAGAGTGGATTACAATAAGCTATAAAAGCTTTTACAATAAGCAAACTAATAAGCTAAAAGACATAAAAATACGGTACACTACTCCTACACTATATTGAAAATAAACTAAATCTAACACCACTTTTTTATCATTTGATGCGTCTGTTTTATAGCCTCAAAGTGGTGGGAGGGCAATTTCATCATTTCAGGTGGTCAGCCACTCATATTACAAGATCTGAGGGTATTTTAGACATTTCATGTGCTCCACCGACTCATAATTGCTTAGTTATTACGCATGATTGCATCGGGATCCCATACCTCGTACCTCATCATTGGCAGCTGTCAAATTCCTGATCCACTAATCACCTTGTGCCACCTACCCTATTCTAGAACCTTGTATCTGTCGAACCTCGTACACCAATGATTGCCTCAGACTCCAAACCTCGGACATGCATACGATGAACAGTACCTCGTACCTAATGATTAGATTGCCACGTGTCACCCTGTGATTGGTGCCACGTGTCTTGTCAACAGTTCTGACGTCGTCACCCGAGTCACCACCGGTCAACGGTGGCCAACGACGGTCAACGGCGGCGGACCACCGCCGGACCACCGCTAGACCACCGCCGGACCACCGGTCAACGATGGTTGACCTCCAGTCAACGATTGGGTCAAATGGTGGCTATCGCTGCCACGTGGCAGCCAAGTGGTACTACATGGCAACACGTGGCTGCTGACGTGGCGTAGAGGGGATAATACCCTCCTGCTAGAATTGAACAAGGGACCTCTCGGATAAAACCTTAAGCCCACTCAGTTTACCAACTGAGCTAGGCATGGTTTCATTTATATTATACCAAAATTAATATATAACCCTTTTATTTGCCTGGCAGATTCATTTACTATAAAAGGTCCAATCAAGGATGAAAAAGGTTCAAAATAAAAAGGTTCACATATGAAAGGCAGATACGGTTGGACTCGTAATTTCGTTCTTTTTCCAAGGGATCCTTATCGTCATCCTTGGGCTCATCTGGATAATCAATAGAATCCTCCTCTATCGAATCCGAGTCAGCAATGTATCCAGGTAACTCAGGAGTCGGTGAAGCGTTATCAGCATAAGGCTGATCTTGGACCTGAATGTCATCATCTGGTGGTACACGGTACTCTGGGTGCTCTAGCTTCGGAACGTATACCAGTACATGCTCATCCAACTCCATGGGGTCAAGTACATAAGCAGGTGACACTGGTGGTGCCTGCCCTTGTTGGGCAACCTCCTCGTAGGGGTCCATCTCTAGAAGCTTGTCGGCATTCGGAAGTGGAATACCCCATGATGGTCTATTCGAATCAGAGGATATGGATGTATAGGTAACTACAGACGATGTGTTGTCTGATGACAAGGCTAATCTGTAACCATAATATAAACTCATATAAGTATATTTTATAAGACCAGCAGTAATATACGTAATGTAATATTAACACGTATATGACCTATGTAAGCACTTAGTGTAATAAACTAATGCTAAAATGATGCATGACATGTAAGCATGTATATTAGATGCAAACTAGATGCAACACTACTTGTTTGCATGTATGTCCCTTTGAAAACCTTTTGAATGACACAATGTTTGAAAAACGGTTATAGACCAAGTAAAAACATTTGACCCCGTTCTCTATAACCTTGGCTTTAGATACCAATCTGTAACACCCCCAAAATGGGTCGCAATGGAATATGATGTTCCGGGGGCATTACTTCATAGATCAATAGCACAAGATATGAGAACGACCTCTAAAAAAGTCGTTTAAAAACTGATACATTGGATTTCATAAATGGTTTGTTATAAAATCCCATAGGCTTAAATTGTTCAACTTGAAAAGTAAAGATTTCACAACATGACAATATCCCAACACGTAATGCACGTAAATCTTTATAGCGATATGACTTCAAAAGACGACCATCCAATGTACCCATGACTTGCACCTTATTGACCTAAGAAAGCATGTTTAAACTGTCAACAATAATGTTGGTGAATTTATAGGTTTATAAATTTAATGAAGCGGATAGCAAGATTTCCCTGTAATAATGCAACGAATACAATATCACAAAAATGTATTACGATATGCACTAAGCTCATGACATTAAAGCTAAACAATGTATGTAACACCCCCAAAATGGGTCGCAGCGGAATATGGGTTGGCGAGTGTTACTTCATAGATCAATAGCACGAGATATGAGAACGACCTCTATATGAGTCGTTTAAAATTGATACATTGGATTAAATAGACTTGTTTGTTACAATAGCCCGAAGCTTAAATAGTTCATCCATGAAAAGTAAATATTTTAAGACATAACAAATATTCCCAAAATGTAATGCATCCAAATCTTTATAGTAATGACTCCAAAATGGTGACCACCAATGTATCCTTGTTTCTCGTACCTTATTGACATGAGAAAAACATGCTTTAAAACGTCAACATAAAGTTGGTGAGCTTCACAGTTTAGTAAATGTATATAAATAGGACTACAAGATTATCCAAAGTTAACATGTAACACAATACAATATCTTAAAAGTAATTACGAAGCACTAAGCTCATGACACCAGAAGCTCGACATATATGTATGCAATTTAATGCACCTAAAATTGTGCCCATGTAGATGTTCAACCCGCAACATCCAAATTGTCCGACATGTATAGTTTCGTTTGTTTCAGATACTCGAAACTGATGAAACGCTACTATCGAACGGTGATGTCAATCCTAAATAGATCATTCATAAACATTCGCCGCTCTCTAACGTAGCAATTGACAATCAATGAAAGTGGGCAAATAGTCGGTTTCGCTACTTAGGCAACCTAAATATGTTTAAAAGAGTACTTGCGTCCAAATGTAAAATGATGCATGTTTCTCACCCCAAAGTTGTAAAACAATATAATGGCATAAAAGCGGGGCTATGAACTCACCGTAATGATTGATTGATTATCTAAATCAAGTAAGCGAATCGCCTCGGCAATTTGAATGCAACCTAATTAATTATAGGCCGTATGAGTATAATGTATTTCATATAATTAAAACATCACATGTATGTATATCACAACCACCAACCTAAAATTTTTTTTAATTATTTAAAAGTTAAAATAATAATTACCCGTACTTTTTAAATTTAAAAATATATATATTTTGTACACGTAATGAAAAATATTATTTTTATTTAATTAACACATCGTTTAGTAAAAATGTATGATTTTTAATAATGATATTTATTATCAAATTAATAGTTTTGAAAAAGATTGTACAAAAAAAAAAAGTAATGCGCGCGAGTTTACAACCTCATATCTTATCGTTTCGACTCGATTATATATGTTTCTTATGTACCACGTCTCCGTATATAAAATATGGTTATCAAAATATCAGATTTAAAATTTTAGACCCTGATGAACAGTAACTTTACTGTTCATCACAGTTTATATAAATTATTTTTATAAAATTAAATACGTGTAACTTGTTTAAATCATAACTCGTTCGTTATAGCTCTGTTTCTCGAGATCCTTATGTCCTTGGACTAGTATTAAGAAAAGTTATCAAATATTATATTATAAAAGTTTAAACACTGATAACAGTAGCATTTACATCATAACGTTATAAAAACTATTTTTATAGATAATAAATTATATATCTTGTAAACACGTAACTTGGTTCGTTATAATTCCGTTTTTCGAGTTCTTTATGTCCGTGGGTTCGTATTAAAGAATTTTATCAAAATATTATATTTAAACAATTTATACCCCTGATGAACAGTAACTTTTGTTGTTCATCACAGCTTATATAATTATTTTTATAAAGTTAATAATATATAACAATTGTATATGTCGTAACTTGTTCGTTAAATACCCTTTTTTTCGAGTTCCTTACATCTCACAGATCCATGTAATTAGCACATTATTATTAAAATATAAAACAAGAGATATATTCGAATCCCAACAGTAGTATTAATAAAAATATGGTTTTCAATTAAATAAGCTATTAGTAATTAGTTTTACTAAAGATCTTTGTACTAGTAAAAAAATTCACCAAGTGTTGTACCATAATATTTCATTATGTATTTAGTCTACTTAAATGTCCATGTTTCTTTGTCCATATGAAATCATCATATACTTTTATATAACTTTAAAATAAAACCTAGGTGGTGATTAACAATGCACACAAATATGTAATACTAAGTGAAAATAAAATAAACGAGTATTGAAAAACATTTAAATAGACCTTATAGTAATCAGTAGGATGATGAACACGTGATGTAAACCCTTTGCAATCAAGTCTCAAAATCAAAAAAACCCTAAATCAAAAACCCTAAATATGTTTTCATTTGATTATTCCTTATTAAACCCGAATCCAAGCTTCCCAACACCTTGAGTAGTCTTAGGTAGTCTTAGGATGAACACTTGAATGCTTGGAATACCTTGGTTGCAAAATAAAAATGAAACCCTAAATATTAAAAGTGTGCCGTGGGTTTTGAGTGAAATAGAGGGAGTGTTTGCTTTGATTTTTCATGAGTGAGGGACCTCTCCTCCTCCCTAGACAAGGGATTCGGCAAAAGAGGGCACAAGGACACCTTGACAAGCCAATCTTTAGGAACATGAGCTTAAGGTACATAATGTGTAAGGATTACAAGTATTTATAAAAGACTTAATAAGGTTTAAAGGATTTATTTCATGAGTAAAACCCTATGTCCGGTTCTAAGATGGTATAGGTGAGAAAAATAATTAAATTTTGAGTATTGGGTATAAATGTGGGTATTTGTTTTAAGTTGTATAAAGGTAAAGGTGCTTCCCGGGTAACGGACCGAATGTAAATTTATATTTGCGAAAACGTAAGCGTTTTACGTAACCAACAAAAATAATTTTATGAAAGTTATAAATTATACTCCTAATAATCATATAACACTTGCTTGATGTCAACTGTTAATTTGTTTGATGTCCTTTACCAATGATCGTTGATTTTTAGTTTATGCGATTTAACTATAAGATAATAATTAAAAGCGAACGCGTAAAACTCTAAAAATAAATAATGGAATTTATTAAAGTTGAAAATAACCTGAAAATGAGAAATGTTACATCACTGCAAAGGAGATTGAAGACAAGTCGGAGAAGAAGCGACTTGAGGACGTTTCAATAGTTTGAGACTTTCCTGAAGTATTTCCTGAGGACTTTCCGGGTCTTCTCTGACTCACAAGTGGAATTCAATCGATCTGGTACCTCTGGTGCCGCACCCATAGCGACGTGCACCTTATCGATTAGCGCCTCAGAAAATGAAAGAGTATCTGAGCAACTGAAAGATGCTGATCCGACAAAGGCTTATAAACCCAGTTTCCTCACCCTGGGGAGCTCCGAGTTTGATGATTAATATTGATCAAGCTTCAAGTCGAGTATCAACTCTCGATAGATCGAACCGTAAGGTCATGTTATCACCAATTGAAGGTACGAGAGGAATACATCTCGAAGAGTGCCTATCACAATCGATATGGGAGACATTATGCATTCGAAGTCATGCCGTTTGTTTGACGAACGCACCTGCACATATCATGGACCTTATGAATCGGGTGTGCAAACCATATCTGGATAAATTTGTGATTGTCTTTATTGATGATATTCTGATATATTCAAAGAACAAGAAAGAACCCGAAGAACACCTAATCTTAGAGTTACTTAAGAAAGAAGATTGATATGCCAAATGTTCTCAAATGTGAATTTTTGGGATTCCCAAAGTACAGTCCCCGTCACGTGAACCGATATGAAGGAATTCATATGGATCCAGCCAAGATTGAATCCATTAAAGATTGGACATCTCCTAAGTCACCAAAGGATATTCGTCAAAATTTTAGGTCTTGTTGGGTATTACCGAAGATTCATAGAAGGGTTTTGAAAAATCGCCAAACCTATGACCAAGCTCACCCAGAAGAAGGTCAAGTTTGAGTGGGGAGATAAACAAGAAGCAGCTTTTCAACTGTTGAAGCAAAAGTTATGCAGTGCACCAATCCTTGCATATAACCGCGAAGGAAGCGAAGATTTCATCGCATACTGCGACGCTTCAAAGAAGGGTTTGGGCGCTGTGTTGATGCAAAGAGAAAAGGTGATTTCTTATGCATCACGCCAGTTAAAAATTCATGAGAAGAACTATACAACTCATGATTTGGAACTTGGAGCAGTGGTGTTCGCTCTCAAGATCTGAGACATTATTTATATGTGAACCCAAGTGTACGGTGTTCACCGATCACAAGAGTTTGCAACACATTTTAGATCAAAAAGAGTTGAACATGAGGCAACGCCGATGGTTAGAGTTGCTAAGTGATTACGATTGCGATATTCGTTATCACCCGGGGAAAGCAAATGTCATTGCTGATGCTTTGAGCAGGAAAGAACGAGAACCACCGTTAAGAGTTCGAGCCTTAAGTCATCACTATTAGCTTGGATCTTTCCCAAACATATCTTAAATGCTCAGACTGAAGCGCAGAAAACCAAAAACATCAAGAGTGAGATGTGGAGGTATGCTGATTGAAAATGCCAAATTTCCAGAGGCAATTAGGACGGAAAAGTTGGAACCTCGTTACGATGGAACCCTATGCCTCAATGGCAGGAGTTGGTTACCTTATGTTATTGGATTGCGGACTATGATCATGCCCGAGTACCCACAAATCAAAACACTCTATTCATCCGGTTATCCCGACAAAATGTACCAAGACATTAGAAGCTATATTGGCGGCCCAACCATGAAAGCTGATAGTCGCCACCTATGTTAGCAAGTGTTTGACCTGTGCTAAGGCCAAGGCCGAACATCAAAGGCCATCAGGATTGTTGGTACAACCTAAGATCCCTGAATGGAAGTGGGACAACATCACTATGGATTTTGTCGCGAAACTTCCTAAGTTGTCGCAAGGCTACGACACTATTTTGGTGATTGTTGACCGACTCACCAAGTCTGCAATCTTCACACCAATAAGAGAGACTGATCCTATGGATAAAACTTGCAAAGATGTACCTAAAGGAGGTTGTCACGAGACATGGGATACCTGTTTCAAGCAAAGAATGCAAGCTGCCCGTGATCGACAGAAAAGTTACGCCGATCTAAAGCGTAAACCGATGGAATTCCAAGTCGGGGATAAAGTTATGCTTAAAGTTTCGCCTTGGAAAGGAGTAGTACGCTTTGGCAAACGGGGGAAGCTAAACCCCAGGTATGTTAGACCATCCAAGGTGATGGAAAAGGTTGGATCTGTTGCTTACAAAGCTTGAGTTTCCTCAAGAGCTGAGCAAGGTTCACAACATGTTTCACGTATCCAACTTGAAGAAGTGCTACGCCAACGAACCATTAGCCGTTCCGTTGGATGGACTTCATCTTGATGACAGCTTCAATATGTTGAATGAACCATTAGAAATAGTGGGCCGTGAAGTTAAACGGTTGAAGCAAAGTTGGATCCCATTAGTCAAAGTTCGATGGAACTCCAAGAGAGGTCCTGAGTTCACGTGGGAACGAGAAGATCAATTCAAGAAGAAATATCCACTCACCCTCTCACCAAGACGCACACCGCGTCAATTGCTGGCAAATAGTGAGCTTGAGGACAAGGCTCGTTTAATGGGGAAGTCTATAACACCCTGTGTTTTCAAGTCATTGACGACGTCATAACTCTGACTATTCATTTTTATATCAGTACGTGTTTGCTTGCGATTTCCATGAATTAAGTTTAAATACGCGAAAGCTAAAAAAAATTAGCGTTCAAATGTAAACAGGGAACCAACAATTAAATGTTTACATCAAGCAAGGGTTAAGTAATTATTTTGAGGATAATTATTAACTTTGTTCATTTTATTTTTTTATCGGATACGTAAAGTGTATACGTTTCGCAATAAAATACGTTTAGGCATACCCCTAGCTACCAAAAACTTTTCGTAACGACATCTCACAACATAAACCCGAGCACCATCACCCAATGCTCTAAAGAGTTTTACAAAAATAATATTATATATATCAATATATAATTTATAACAGAACAACACGGCTCACCTGGGCAATTTACATTACACAAGTAATATAGTAAGAAATATCAAGTCTTGAAAACAATGTATTTCCCTAGCTCATTTAATGAAGCCTACCTCCCTTGCTCCCCATCACCATTACCAATTCATTCTTCTCTAAATCACGTACTCATCGTCATGGTGCTTGATACTATTGCAACTTTAACTATCTAATCTCATATATGTCGCAAGTAATCTCATGGTACAACACACACATACACTTATCACTTAGTGTAAAAGAAAAAAATCTCTCCCCTTTGCTCTATGATAATCCGCGGACCCCAAAGCACCCCATATAATAAAATCCATAACTTGATTCTATCACTATACAAGTGTTTGTAGCATCAAACTTAAGGTATTCATAAGAAAGACTGAAGGTTGGGAATAACCATTTGCAAGGTTTAAGGAAGATAATCCAAGTTTAGGGTTTTGGAAAACATTAAGGTTTTCAAGGGTTATTATCTTTAGATTTTTATCTAAACAAGGGTTTAGATTACATTGATCATCATCATCATACACCATAAGGTCATCTAGAACCCTTTGTGTTCTTTCAATATTCATTTTATGCATATGTTAGTTCTATTGTAGCTTGAATCACCATTAGGACTTTTAAACATGTAAAAATGAGTTTTGAGCGTGTTTTGAAAGTCGAATCTAAAATGAGCGAAAAGTTTGGCAACGCAAACTAGGATCGATGTTACTCGTAAAATCTAAAGTTAGGCTTGAAATAATGAATAAGCTATGCAGAACGATCGTTTCGATATATGGTAGACTCTCTAACTCTTATAACGAAAAAGTTAGAGTCGAAAACGAGGTATATATTCGAAGGGTATGAAAAATCACACATTTGTTATTAGTAGTTTGCGTAAGATTTTAAGATGTATTTTTTCCGCACTTTCGAGTTCCATTTCGGCCTTCGCCAACACGAAAGTCCCGTTCGGAAGAGTCCTTTATACTTCCCCGGCGAGGATTCGTTAAATTTAAAAGCGAGTGATAACTGGGTCGTAAGGCGGGGCAAAATCCTGGTTTTTTTTTGGCAATTAATACAACCTGCATCAATTCTGATTGCGAATGCTTTTTCACCCATTTCGTCGAGTTTACGGGTCTCGGACAGAACTAGAAAGTTGTTTGAAACATATCGTTTCGCAAAATTCTCTGTAGAACCCAGTCAATGAAAAATGTGATTTAGTGGTCATTATAGTCTGGAGTCAGACTTAGAAATAAACTAATACACTAATCGAGGAGGAACCACAACACATAGTAACAACCCTACCAGTGAGGAACCACACACTACCAGTAGTAACAACACTACCAAGTAGTAACAACACATACCATAGAGGAACCACAACACTACAGAGTAACAACACGACCAGTAGTAACAACCACAACCAGATGAATCCACAACACTACCAGTATAACAGACACGTACCAGGAGGAACCACAACACTACCAGGAATGAACTAAAAATACATTATTCAGCGATTTATAAATGTATTACAATTAATAAAATACGATTTCAACTCAACAATTAGATGGTAGATTAGCTAAATAGAACTTATGCATGGTAGATAGATTACTCAATGGTGATTAGTACTAATACGACCTATATTGATTAGGTTTGCATTTGGGAATAATCGTGAAGCATCTCCCACACTTGATATAAATATTCAGATCACTCACCTTGAGGTGAGTTCATAGCCCCAGTAAAGACACTTTTTATAGTTTTACTGATTTACTATATTTGGGGGAAAACAATCTTTGTTTTACAATTGGACCAAGTGAATATTTTGCATTGATTACATGTATGCCATAAGTACGATAACCCAAGTTAATCCATTATCATGAAACTGTCCAATTGCATAGATTTGTTGGGAATTACATTATGTGTGGAGCTACGAATGTTATTAATAGATCTATTTGGTAAACGACCTCCCAGTATCAGGTGACTTACTATCACCGAGAACGAACTTAGGCATGTCGAATCAGGATGTTTCAGTTAGAACATCTTTGCGGGCGAGTAGCAATATTAGGGCTAACAAAGACTGCGAGCTTCAGTGTCAGTGAGCTAGAGTAAATGTAATCTGGTATTTGGTAACATCACGGGAAAGTCATGCAGTCCTGCATCATATTAAAATACATAAACATATGAATCCATCAACAATTTTGTTGACTGTTTAAAGGCATTGTTTTCAGGTGGTCAATAGGCACGGGGTGCCAAGGATGCATTGGGTTACATTTTGGGATTTGCACGCTTAAAGATTTACGTGCATCATATTTTGGGAAATGTATTGTCAACTTTTGTAATATTAAACAAGGAACAAGTAAAGCTATATGCTTTGTGTAACAACTCTTTCATTAAATCCAATGTATCATTTTAAACGACTTTTTGTGTCGTTCTTATATTATCTTGTGCTGTTGATCATTGAAGTAACACGCCCCGGAGATCCTTATTCCGCTGCGACCCAATTTGGGGGTGTTACATTTAACGAGTTCTAAATATCATAACTGTCATTCAAATTATACAGCAAATATAAAGATAAAAAATATAAAGGGGGGGTGGAAAAATCAAAAAATAGGTGGTTCCTTCATACAATACTTATTAAGACTAAAAAAAAAACTGATAATCGACACACATTAGCAGATAAGCTAAAAAGTAAGCAAAAAAGCAACGAATAAGAAAAAAAAGATAATAAAGTTACCGTTCTGATTCGCCATGTTTGAAATTAGGGTTTATGAAAAACTGTTAGGGATTAGTGTAACTAAAGATATTTGTGGTTGGAATGAATAAATGTGTGTTATGAATAGGTGGAAGTGTTTAAGGGGGTAGAGGGGTTCGGCTTAGAAATTAATCTATTCTTCTTCCTATGATGAATAGGTTGCCTGGCTAAGATGGTAAGCCGCTTCACCTCTATCTTAGAGGTCGCGGGTTCGATTCTCGCTGGGCGTGATTCCTTTTTAAATTTTTTTTGGTATTTTGAAAACCAAAAACCAAACACACCTTATCCATATCAGCTTATCAGCAGATATAATAATCAGTTTTAAATCCGATAATAAGTAGTTTAATAAGCAGAATTAAGCAGTTTATTAGCAACTTTATGACTCATTTGGGGCATCGCCAGGGTTTGAAAGCCTCGTATACAAACATATAAACCAAACAGGAAGTAAAAAATTAATAGATAAAATCAAATCCTTCACAAGAGTATTTGCAGCAATACAAAAGCTTAAAAAGGTTCTGCACAGTACAAACATAAATGCTTAAACAAGTATAAAAAATCAAATGTCTATATGCTTTAAAAGAACGGGTCAAATATGATAAAGGTAGAGTGTGACAACTTGAGCATGACATGGTTCACTTGGATTTTTGTATAACACCAACCCTACTGTTCTGGTAAACTTTGCCATCATGACATTTCTTACGAAAGGTATACCCATTGATGTTATATGCATCGTATTTTACTACGGTGGTGTGTGGTCTATATGATATCCACCTTACAGTTTCTGATACACTTTCTTTTGGAGATTGCTAACTCTCTCTCAACCTGAATTTCATTAGAAGTATATATTAGCTTCGAATTGAAGGAAAAACAAACAAACAATTATAAATAACATACGATTAATTACCTCTTTGCGTAAACACTTAGCAAAAGATTTACTATGCTCATTCTCCAAAAATGCTATTCGTGGGTTTTCTGTTTTTAAAACTTGCTTTTGTCTCCTGAAACAATGTCTTTGATTATTATATTTGATATAACATTTTAAGTAACGAAATAGACATGTGTTAGTAATACTTACTCGATATACGGTACAATTTCATCTGTATTCTGTATTACATACAAATGTGCTTTCTGAAAGAGTTCCGCAGAAACTTCACTTGATTTGCCGGCCGACAATGGCTTTCCTTCCTCATTTTCATTAGTTTCATGTTTATCAGGTGGGATACTAATAGTTTCCATGTATTTATGATATTCGCTAAAAACTTTGTTATTTCTTCCGCAATAGTCTCCAAGCATCTCTTCACTTCTTAAGCTGTTTCTTGATAAACCTGAGAAGCTCAAAAGCCATTTCACACTCATAATCAACTTGTAGCTTCCCTTCCCACATTCTTCTATATGTAAATTGTGCAAGAGGATACTCTTTCTCTACCAACATGTAGATGTACATAGATTCCAACATCAGGCAATGTACTTCACATGAATCAATCAGCTTCAAGCTCCTAATCAAGTATCTCCCTTGTTCTCTCCACATCTCATCACCTGCACTTGGTTCAAACATAGTCATTAAGTTTCCCCATAATAATCTGTTATCACCAACTGGCTTTGTTGACTTAAACTTGTCTTTCAATATTCTATACAAGACTTCCATATCTTCTCTATCAAACATTTTTAGCATATCCTCAAATCTCATATAAACTTTAGTACTTCCATCTGCTCTTGTGATATGATAATAAATCTTTCTTGCATCTCTGGTGATCTTGTAGTCAACAATAGGTGCTTGTTTAGTTGCTAAATGTATGGTATTAACTGCGTCTTCATCAAATGGAATAATCTCAAAACATTCTTTGAGCTCTGCTTGTTCAGTCTCATCCTCTACCTTTTGCTTCTTTGTGGATTCTCTATCAAGTTCTTCTCCTGCTCTCTTTGAACTTTCTTCTACTCTTGTCTCATTGCTTGCTGCTTTTGTTTTACTACCTTCCACCTTCTCAGTATCCATAGGCACAAATGTGTTTACTCTCTTACGAGCTTTTTCAAACAGATTCTGAATATCATCTAAACTTTTGTGTCTTAACTGATTGTGCTTGTATCCAACCATGTTTTTTAGATAATTACACATTGTAGTTCTCTTTTGAATTTTAGTAGGTGGTTTGTTCCTTATTTCTTGTGCTCTCAATGCTGCAAAATGTTTCTTCCTTGCATCTAAGAGTTGTACAAATAAACTTGCTTTTTCTTCATCAGTCAATAAAGCTTGCTCTTCTGCGTGTAATCTTTTAGCCATTTGATAATCTGCTTCCATCATAGCTTGAGCATTATCCCATGAAACAATGTTATCTTCTTCTTCTCTTTGTCTTGCAAGCCTATCTTCTTTCTCCATTTCTGCTTGAAGTTGAGCATCAAGTCTTTGAGCAAGTTCCTCATCATGCTTAATCTGATCTTTTATCTTTGTTGGTTCTTTTGGTTCTTCTTCTTCAACCATTTTGGCTTTACCTTTATCTCTTGAACCTTGAGCCTTTTCTTAAATTTGTTGTTGTGCAACACTTATTCTTAGAATCTCACTTAGCTCTTGCATAACCACTCCTATTGCCTTTGGTTTAGCACTTTGAAAAATGTAAGTTTATCAGAAAGATTCTCATACCCCATCAATTTCAAGTTTTCAAAAATAGTAGTTGTTAGAAGACAGTTAGTACCATCCTTATCTACAAATTGAAGGTCTCTCCTCATAGATGATTCAATTATGACTATTTTCTTGACATCTACCATGGTATGAATCCGTGTTTCTTCATTGATTGTTTGGGCCTTAGCAGTAGACCAAAACTGCTCAATGCATGAAACATAGATAGTAGGATTAACTTATTTTGCCATCTGTATCGCCATTTTCCCCAACTATCAGACGTACCGCTCGTATATCTATCCCACCTATTGAGCCAAATCTTGCTGAACGTGCCAGAATTTCTGCTATAACTTGATGATTACCAACTTAGATCCTCTTACACCACCACCCTCACCTTCATCCCCATTCACGATGGCTGCTTACCAGCAGATGATTGCTGAAATGGACCCCACCTAGAGAGAGGAAGCTCTAACAGAAACTGGTCAGAATTCAGTGCCTGTACACCGTATGCACAACGCGCCTTAGAGGACAATTGCATACCATTCTCGAGGACATGGACCATTACCCAAATGCCTGTTTGGAGGAGTTAGAAGATTCAAAGACGACTGTGGGATGTGAAGCCCGAGTTTGAGAAAAGTTTCGTTGGAGCACTACGATGACTGAATTGATTACTCAACTTAGGCAAATGTGTGAGGATGCGGAGGATCGTGTTAGTAATGCTCAGGAGGAAGCACGACAGAAGAGTAAGGAGGCACTCGAGGAAGTGGTCCAGCAAATCTACCATACCAACAACTAGTTTTATTTCCGTCTTTTGTATAACCACTAAGCTATGGGTTTGTCATGGCTAGTGAACTCTTGTATTCCCGTACTCTTTAAAATAAACATCGTATTTACGAATAATAACATTATTAATTCCAAAGGACATGTCATTTGTAGTAACGTGACTATCTTTACGCATATAACTTTTATACATGTCATAACTGTCATTTTCATTGTCCCTCTTATAGAAAATGGCACCCGGACGACGCCCAACTGTCAACCGGAACCCTCCAGTCAACCGTTCGACCAACCAAAACAATGTGGATAAATCAACAGTGGCATTGACACGCAAATGCTCAACCAGCTTATTGCCACAAGAGTTGCTGAAGCACTCGCAGCTGCCGCTGTGACTCATGCTGCAAGCACTCAAGAAGAGAACAACCTAGGATCCAACTCTTCCCAAAACAAGACATGCAACTACAAGGAATTTTGTGCGGTTTATGATGAAAAACTTTCCCGTGTACTGAGGTGCTGTAGGCTTAACCCGATGGTTTGAGAAACTAGAATCCCAATTTGGGATAAGCAACGTTGCAGAAGGTGACAGAGTCAAATTTGCTTCTAGCACACTACTAGATAGTGCTTTAACTTGGTGGAACGTGTACGTTCATTCTGTTACTCTTGATACCGCTCATGCAACACCTTGGAGTAATTTTAAGGCTATGTTCATCCGAAAGTATTGCCCTCGCAATGAAGTTAAACAAATGGAAAACGAATTATGGAACTTAAAAGTGAAGGGTACAAACCTTACTGCCTACAATCAATGTTTCTAAGAACTCATGCCCTGAAATGGTACCCAACGCCGACCAGTTGTTGGAACGTTACATCGAAGGTCTACCTTTAAACATCAAGGGTAACGTAACCTCGTCCAAACCAGTAGACTTGCATGAAGCAATTGAAATGGCTCAAGGTTTAATGTATCAAGTGGTCCAAGAGTTAGGAGAAAAATCAGGTGACAATCGGAAATGGAACGGAAGCCACTACAACCACAACCCCAACAACACCAACAACACTAGCAACCTCAACCCGAACAAACACCCAGAGATAGCAAGGGTGTTTACAGCCGGGCAAGGTTCTTATGCTGACAAGTTACCTCACTGCGGAAAGTGTGGACGACACCACATTGACGCATGCCCTCCCGCTTGTTACAACTATGGAAAGGAAGGACATAAGGCCAAAGACTACCGAGCTTCACCTCGTCCCGCAAACCAAAGAGGACCAGGAAGCCAGGGAGGACAGGGAAGCGATGTCACTTGTTTCGGATGTGGTGAAAAAGGACATTACAAGAACAAGTGTCCGAACAATGGAAGTCAAGGCGGTGGAAACCAAATTCGAGGCAACTAACAAAATCCTCAGAACAATCAAAGGCAAAGTCAAGGAAACCCTAAAGGAAGTAACCAAGCATCAACCAGCACTCAGGGAGGACGCAGAGCACCTGGCAGAGTATACAGCCTATGTGCTAAAGCTGCAGTAAAAGATAACAACGTGGTGAATGGTACGTTCCTGATCAATAATGTCTATGCTTCAGTGCTATTTGATACTGGTACGCATAGAAGCTTTGTGTCATATTCTTTCAGTAAATATATAGACATCCATCCTACCACCCTAGACACTAATTATAGCGTGGAGCTAGCTGACGGAAAGTCGTTAACCACAAATACCATTTTAAGAGGGTGTACTCTTAACTTGCAAAATCACTTGTTCAAAATTGACTTACTCCCTATAGAACTAGGAAGTTTTGACATCATCGTCGGAATGGATTGGATGGCCGAGCATCACGCGGAGGTTGTACAAGGCGAGAGAAGCGGAGTTAAAAATGAGTCCAGACTAGAAGTCATCTCGAGCATCAGGACGCAAGGGTACATCGACAAAGGATGTCAAGTGTTCTTAGTTCAAATGATGAAGAAAGAGGAAACTGAAATCCCAGAAAGGCGAATTAAAGATGTGCCTGTCGTCAGAAACTTTCCGAAAGTATTCCCTAAAGATTTGCCGGGACTACCCTCGACGCGCCAAGTAGAATTTCACATCGAGTTAATACCAGGAGCTGCACCTGTTGCCCGCGCACCATATCGTCTTGCACCTGCAGAAATGAAAGAACTAGCCGAACAGCTAAAAGAACTTTCTGACAAAGGTTTTATAAGACCAAGTTCCTCTCCGTGGGGAGCACCAATCTTATTTGTCAAAAAGAAAGATGGATCTTTCCGAATGTGTATCGATTATCGTGAGTTGAACAAACTTACAGTGAAAAATCGTTATCCCTTACCAAGGATCGATGACTTATTCGATCAGTTGCAAGGATCCAGCATCTACTCAAAAATTGACTTAAGGTCAGGTTATCATCAGTTAAGGGTTAGAGAAGAAGATATTCCCAAGACTGCTTTCAGAACACGATACGGACACTATGAGTTCCAAGTTATGCCTTTTGGGTTGACCAACGCACCTGCGGTATTCATGGACCTCATGAATCGTGTGTGCAAACCCTACTTGGACAAGTTTGTGATTGTATTCATCGACGATATTCTCATATACTCCCGCAATGAGAAAGAACACGAGGAACACCTGAAAACTATTCTGGAGTTGTTGAAGAAAGAAGAACTGTATGCCAAATTTTCCAAGTGTCAATTTTGGATCAATACGGTAAAATTCCTCGGTCATGTGATTGATAGCAGTGGTATTCACGTGGACCCAGATAAGATTGAGGCTGTTAAGAATTGGGCATCTCCAACCACTCCTTCGGAGATTCGCCAGTTCTTTGGTCTTGCAGGCTACTATAGGAGATTCATCGAAGGATTCTCCAAAATAGCTAAGCCTATGACTGAGCTTACGCAGAAGAACCAGAAGTTCAATTGGGGTGAAGAACAGGAAGAAGCCTTCCAGCTATTGAAGCAGAAACTGTGTGCTGCACCTATCTTAGCACTACCGGAAGGCAGTGAAGATTTTGTGGTGTACTGTGATGCATCCATAAAAGGGTTAGGTGCGGTACTGATGCAGAGAATGAAAGTTATTGCATACGCTTCCAGACAACTAAAGATCCACGAGAAGAACTACACCACTCATGATCTGGAATTAGGAGCAGTAGTGTTCGCCTTAAAGATCTGGAGACACTATTTGTATGGTACAAAATGCGTAGTGTTCACTGACCATAAGAGCCTACAACACATCTTAGACCAAAAAGACCTCAATATGAGGCAACGCCGATGGATAGAGCTTCTAAGTGATTACGATTGCGAAATTCGTTATCACCCGGGGAAAGCAAATGTCGTAGCAGATGCTTTGAGCCGAAAGGAAAGGATCGAACCGTTACGAGTAAGAGCCTTGGTTATGACCATTGGCTTGGACCTTCCGTCACGAATCCTTGAGGCCCAGAAAGAAGTAATCAAGATTTAAAACATTGAAGCAGAAGATATTGGCGGCATGCTAAAGAAGTTAGAAGCCCGCGCTGATGGAACATTATGTTTGGATAATAGAAGTTGGCTACCGTGTTACGGTGTCACAAGATATTTGATTATGCACGAGTCACATAAGTCAAAGTATTCTATTCATCCAGGATCCGACAATATGTACCATGATCTGAAAACATTATATTGGTGGCCAAACATGAAGGCTGAAATCGCCAAATATGTCAGCAAATGCCTGACTTGTGCTAAGGTTAAGGCTGAACATCAGAGGCCCTCTGGTTTATTGGTCTAACCCGATATACCATAATGGAAGTGGGAGAAGATAACAATGGATTTCATCACCAAGCTACCCAAAACGGCAGCAAGATTCAATTCGATTTGGGTCATTGTTGATCGTCTTACCAAGTCTGCTCACTTTTTGCCAATGAGGGAGACGGATTCAACAAAAAAGTTGACAAGTTTGTACATGAAGGAGATAGTAGCAAGACACGGTATACCAGTGTCAATTATCTCCGATCGTGATAGCCATTTCACTTCGAGAGTTTGGCAATCTTTGCATAAAGCATTGGGTACGCAGTTGAACCTGAGCACTGCTTATCATCCTCAGACCGATGGTCAGAGTGAGAGGACCATTCAAACATTAGAGGACATGCTAAGAGCTTGCATGATTGACTTCGGGAATGGTTGGGATAGACACCTACCCTTGGTGGAATTCTCGTACAATAATAGTTATCACACGAGCATTAAAGCTGCACCGTTCAAAGCACTTTACGGTAGAAAGTGTCGTTCGCCTGTTTGTTGGGCTGAAGTTGGAGAAGCACAACTTACCGGACCAGAGATTATTCACGAGACTACGAAAAAGATTTTCAAGATTAGGGATCGCATGCAAGCTGCACGTGATCGACAAAAGAGCTATGCTGACAAGAGGCGTAGGCCCCTTGAATTCGAAGTCGGAGATAAGGTTATGCTCAAGGTCGCGCCTTGGAAGGGCGTAATACAATTTAGGAAACGTGGAAAGTTGAACTCTCGTTATATTGGACCCTTTCAAATCATAGAAAGGATTGGTCCAGTAGCTTACCGTTTGGAATTACCTCAAGAACTTAGTCGAGTACACAATGTGTTCCACGTCTGCAACTTAAAGAAATGTTTGTCCGATGACACACTAGTTACTCCTCTGGAGGGAAATAAACATGTTGACAATCAACTTGTTGAAGAACCCGTAGGGATAATGGACAGTGAGGTCAAGCAAACTCTAAGCGAAGTCGTTATTACCTATCGTAAAGTTCGTTGGATATGAACGTAGAGGCCCGGAGTACTCTTGGGAACGTGAACGGACCAGTTCCAGGGAAAAAAATACCCTCCTATTCACAAATCCGCGATCTACCACAACGTCTTGATTTTGGGACGAAATCGCATAACATGGGGAGGATGTTTTTCTAGCAACCTCATGAAAAATTTGAACTATTGTCATTTTTAAGCCAAGAGTATGTATCGCAAGCCATTTCAATTTTTGCCATTTCCTTCCAATAAAAAGTTATCCTTCAAGCTACATGCAATATTTTACGCTATTGAGAATTATAATAGCGCATATAAATCATCATTTCGTTAAGGATCAAAAAGGGGTACTTTAGAAAACGCGTAGCAATAAAAATCATATCTTTCACGCTTTGCGAAACAAAGTCGCACGACTATATTATTTTGTGAACCCGTTCATACTTCAATAAATAAAACTATAAATGGACCAATATTTAAATATTACTAAATAAACAATATACCTTGACGTTTCATCACCTCAAAACTCAAATATACAAATGCATATCTAAGTCAATCATAGAAAAATTCAAAATAAGCAAACCAATACTATCATTACATTTGTTACATCCAATGTCCTACACCTTTCAAAAAAAATCATTCACATGCTGTCTTGTTTCAAATTTCAATTCAACAAAGGCATCTATTCCCTAACAGTATTAGAAAAGAACTACTATAATAAATAGTACCATACATCAATAGTGTATGTAAATAATGTCATTCACATGCATAGCCTCAGGAAATTAGTGAACGCTTGCGTCTAAATAAGGAACCATGCACGAACTCTTTTAAGCACAACAAAAATTGAAAACAAGAAGTAAGCAATACGGTTTGGGATTAGGGTTTTCATTGGATTCAAGAGCTAGAGGGGACATAGGCGTTACAAAGGGGGGGGGGGGGGGTGGTATAATCTGAAAGCACATCTTACGACCAAGAGATTCTGTCCGGGGGGGTGGAAACCAAGAGTGGTTCGAGCTCCTATCACCATCATCCTTCCTCATCGTTTGGCAAACTTGGACCTCGGTAAGTCGTCCTCGTAGTTTAACATTTATATATCATTCACCATGTAGTTTAACGAGACTTCTGTGTCGCATGACCTATACACGACATATAATCCATACGGGGTTATTGTGTGCGTACGCATGCAAGGGTTTGGGTCGTGACATACATAAAATAACAACATGTAGTAAAGCTTCTAAATGACATACCATACGTGATAATAATAACGAAACCAGGAAATTTCATTAACCTGAAACACGTATAAGACTTGCTAGGTTGGCTCGCTAGGGATTAGTATGCACTAGAATTAAGCATAAAATGTCGTAGAGTTTCTTACATTGTGACCTCGACCTATGGCATGTGCGTTACCAAGTCAACCCAAGACGAACCACAACGAGACTTTCGCTCGCTGTTGGTGCGTCACAGGCTCCGTAAAAAGCGAACCCATCGTGCTAGTGGTTCATACTAAGACCCCACTATACTTGACAAATAGTCACTGCTGGAAACGCACCTCCAATGCACGCCAACAGCCATCACAAGCCGCTGCCTTGTCGTGTATGTTGTGCTGCAAAGAGAAAGGACCATAGCAGCCGCTGTTGGGTCTACTCAGCGCACCAAACGTCCTTGTGTCTCGAACGATAAAGCGACCTTGTGATAAAACTTATGGGTCGAGATCGTGCGGGTTAATGTAAAGTTAATTATGCATGTTTGCGTATACAATGTGGGGAAGAAGAAAATCTAGATGGAAACTATTAAGGGTGTGTTGGGTGCAAGAAAATGACACCACAACAGTGGCTGTCAAACCCACTGTTGGGTCGACCAAAAATCAGAAAAAAGGAAGGGAAAGGGGTGGCCATGTGGGGTTATATTATTGAATTAATACTTATGATATTAACTTGTAAATTTTTGGACATAAAGAAGTATGTGTACATGCACGTTTTCGAGTCTTTCATTTGTCCCTCGTCGAGACCCAAATGAAATGGGTAAGGATTACTCAAAAGTTAGAAGACTATGAAACAACGACTTTCGACGAATTAGGAGTAATAATAACAAAATTAATTTATAAACAAAATTAACACGGTTAATATAAAATCTTTGACATTAAAAATAATTAAAAGTTCATTCGGGTTTAAAACGTAGAAATTAAAATATGAAAAACCAAACTTTCGATGAACATCATTTTAAAGAATTAAGGGCTATATGTGACAATATGGAAACTTAAGGGTATTAGCGGTAAATATGTATAATCTTTATAACTTAATTAAACGAGTCGAACGAACCGCGATAAATAAAAACTGATAATTATAGGATTAAATTGTCAACTACGGTGTAAATAAATATAAACTTAGTAACTAACAAATGATATCTATATTTTCTGAGATAGAAAACTTGTAAACATAGGTTACGACGCATAATAGTATTAATTCCTGTATATGTACTTGTTGTCGTACAGTCATCCATAGAGCCAACGGTTTAAATAACATTTTGAAAACATAAAACGTTACCTCATAAACGACCATGCCTTTTGACCATTTGCATAATTTATTTCGTACATTAAGATTTAGAATGTAAACTCAGGTTTGTTTTAATTACTTAGGTGTTTGACTGAGTCACTATTTGACGCGCCTTAATCCATTACTAATCTTAGACGATTACCTGTCAAGATGAGTTTTCATAGCCCCTACTGTACTGTTTTAAATCATCTTTTGGGGTGAGAACAATGCTTATTTCAAACGTGTGAATACAAGTACAATTACTCATTACTGATTGGTCTAAGTCCCTATTTAACCCAAGTTGCTATCTGCCCAATTTATCATGAACCGTTAATTACTTGTAAGCGCGAATGTTATGGATAGATCTATCAGGATTGACGTCCCTGTTTGTCTTGGACTGACATTAGTCAAGCAAACACAGTTTCATTTGAGTCAGATTACGGGTGTCCCGGGTTAGACACCTGCAAGGGCATTCATTCATTGTTGGTATCCGTCTAACGCTTTGTGTGTCATGAAGCTTAGAAATAGTAATGCAATTTATATGACTTTGTATCTGTTATATTGTCATATGTGGATGAAATCTTGTGATTCATAAACACTACATTTTTCTGCTTAAACAAACCTATGAACTCACCAACTTTACGTTGACACTTTAGCAATGTTTTCTCAGGTGTTAAGAACGAAGATGCTATATGAAGTCTCATGCATTGCAGTCATTTCTAGTTTTCTGAAGATCACTTGTACTATTTTAAAAACGATGTCGTATTGTCTATTTTTATGCTTTCGCTGAATGTTTAAACAATTTATTATTTCCTAATTCAAGTGATCAATTTTCTTAAAACGTCTCATATAGAGGTCGTTCTGTATTGTCCCCCATTAAAAGTGCTTTGTCCTCAAAGCTTAAGACGTAACTTTAGATGCGGATGCAGGGTTAGCAAAAAGATGAGGATACTTTTTCTTCATTTGGTCCTCGCGCTCCCAAGTAAACTCAAGACCTCGTCTTGAGTTCCAACGGACTTTCACAATTGGGATGCGGCTTTGCTTTAGTCGTTTAACTTCTCGATCCATGATTTCAACCGGTTCTTCAATGAAATTAAGCTTGTCATCAATCTGGATTTCATCCAACGGAATAGCTAGGGGTTCGTCGGAGAAACACTTCTTCAAATTGGAAACGTGAAAAGTACTATGAACCCAACTTAGTTGCTCTGGGAGTTCAAGTCGGTATGAAACCGTACCCACTTTAGCAAGGATTTTGAAAGGTCCAATATAACGAGGATTTAGCTTCCCCCGTTTGCCAAAACGTATCACCCCTTTCCACGGCGATACTTTCAACATAACCTTATCTCCAACTTGAAATTATAGTGGCTTACGTCTCCTATCGGTGTAGCTCTTTTGTCTATCACGTGCCGCTTGAATACCTTCTTGATTTGGATGATCTTTTCCGTGGTTTCATGAATAATCTCTGGGCCAGTAAGCTGAGCATCTCTAACCTTAGCCCAATAGACAGGCGATCAACATTTTTGGCCGTACAATGCTTCAAACGGTGCAGCTTTAATACTCGTATGGTAACTGTTGTTGTAGGAAAACTCCACCAAAGGTAGGTGTCTATCCCAACCTTTTCCAAAATCAATTACACAAGCATGCAACATTTCCTCCAACATTTGGATGGTTCTCTCACTCTAAGCATCCGTCTGCGGGTGATAAGCCATACTCATATCCAATTGAGTACCTAGAGCTTTGTTTAGCGATTGCCAGAAATGAGATGTTAATTTACTATCTCGATCAGAAATAATCAAAACTGGCACTCCACGTCTTGAGACTACTTCCTTCAAGTATTGTCTTGTCAACTTTTCCATCGATTCGGTTTCCTACATTGGTAAGAAATGATCAGACTTGGTGAGTCAGTCCACAATTACCCAAATTGCATCTTGACCAAACGACGTCTTTGGAAACTTTGTAACGAAATCCATTGTAATGTTCTCCCACTTCCATACTGGGATCACAGGTTGAACCAATAAACCAGATGGTTTTTGGCATTCGTGGGGGGGGGGGGGGGGTTTTTATAGGGGGGGTGGGGTTATCTTAGGGGTTTTTTAGGGGGTGGGGGGAGGGGGTGTTGGGGGGGGTTTGCCACCACGTTTGCCTTTCCCGAATGATAACGAATTTCATAGTCGTAGTCACTCAACAATTCCAACCATCTACGTTGTCACATGTTCAACTATTTCTGATCAAGAATATGTTGCAAGCTCTTATGATCAGCGAACACAACGCACTTCATGCAGTACAAATAATGTCTCCACATTTTGAGAACAAACACCACCACTTCAAGTTCTAAGTCATGTGTAGTGTAATTCTTCTCGTGAATCTTAAGTTGGCGTGATGCGTAGGCTATGACTTTCTTCTTTTGCATAAGAACCGCGCCCAACCCCTTATGAGAAGCATCACAGTAAACCACGAAGTTTTCACTACCTTCGGGTAAAGCTAAGATCGGTGCACTACACAATTTCTGCTTTAGCAGTTGGAATGCAGCTTCCGCCTTTTTAGTCCACTCGAACTTCACGTTCTTCTGAGTCAACTTCGTCATAGGTTTGGCAATCTTCGAGAAACCTTCGATAAATCGTCGGTAATAGCCGGCAAGTCTACGTGAATGCCTTCACTATCAATCACGTGACCAAGGAATCGTACCTTCAACAACCAAAATTCACACTTTGAAAACTTGGCGTACAATTCTTCCTTCTTAAGTAACTCCAAAATTAACTTAAGATGTTCTGCATGCTCTTCCTTGCTCTTGGAGTAGATCAAGATGTCATCGATAAAAATGATCACAAATTTATCTAAGTAAGGTTTGCACACCCGATTCATCAAGTCTATGAATACCGTCGGTGCGTTTGTCAGTCCAAAAGGCATTACTTGGAACTCGTAGTGGCCATAGCGAGTCCTAAACGCCGTTCTTTGGAATGTCCTCGTCACGAACTCTGAGTTGGTGATAACCAAACCTCAATTCGATCTTTAAGTAAACACTTGATCCTTGCAACTGATCAAATAAGTCATCAATTCTCGGAAGTGGATATCGATTCTTCACAGTCAGCTTGTTTAGTTCACGGTAATTGATACACATACGAAAAGATCTAATGTTCTTTTTGACAAACAAGACTGAGGCTCCCCAGGGTGAGGAACTCGGTCTTATAAACCCTTTGTCAGAAAGTTCTTGTAGCTGAGTAGACAATTCTTGCAGTTTTGACGGTGCTAATCTATACGGGGCTCGTGCTACAAGAGCAGCACCTGGGACTAAGTCGATTTGGAATTCTACTTGTCGTGTTGGTGGTAATCCAGTCAAATATTCTGGGAAGACCTTCAGAAAGTCCCGTACAGTCGGCACATCCTCAAGTCGCTTCTCCTCCGACTTGTCTTTGGTTTCCTTCCTCATAACTTGTGCCAGAAAAATTAGGCAACCTTTCTTAATATATTTCTGAGTCTTGGTGCACGATATAATGCTCAACCTTGACTTCTTTCCTTTGCCACTTCTATCACCTTGAACTATCAAAACTTCATCTCCATAGGGAATCCACACAATCTTTTCATCACACATGATCACCTCACCATGGTTCGCTAACCAATCCATGCCGATGACGACGTCAAAACTACCAAGTTCTACTGGCATTAGGTCAATATTGAATGGATGACCTAATAATCCTAACGTACAGCCTCTAAGTACGGTATTAGTTTCAAAAATTCTCCCGTCGGCTAATTCGACAGCATAACTAATGTCTAAAGTATTGGGGATTATATCAAGTAAGATACTAAAAGTAGTGATAAGTGTAAAATATACATATCCATTTATGCTTAAAATAGCCCAATTGAACCCAAAACAGACCAAAAATGGCAACAATATGCTTGTATTTGTGTTTTGTGTGTGCAGGTACGGATATATCAGAAATCACAAGAAAACCATCAAAAACAAGCAAACACGGACACGAGAACGGAAGAGTGAACAAAAGCCGGAAGCCAAAGCCAGAAAAAGTCAAATCTACAGTCAACTTCAGTCAATCTTGGTCAACAAAAGTCAACAAGACCCAAAGTGTTTCAAAATAACCCCTCAACTTTCAGAAAAGTCCAAAAATAGTCCCTAAACTCTTAATGGGCCTCAAAACCCTAAAAACCCTACCCGGATCCAAAAGCCCAACCCCTTAGCCCAATATCCTTTTCATAAAACTCCAAGGACTAATTTTGCCATTTTGAAAACATTTACACCACATGGACTTATATGGCTAACAAAAGAGAGGGACCTAACCTGCCATAGTCCCAAACTTTTCCCCCATTTACCCCCTCAGTAAAAAACAAGCGGGAAAAGGAGTTGGTACTATTCATCGTCTCCCCCACTTTCACCCAGAGTCAAAATCAAAGGGCTTTTCACAATTTAAGGGCAAATAGGACAATTCATAGGACAAAGTACACCTGGGCAAAGAATCTCGTCATCAACGCACCTCATTGGTCAAGACCCTTCAAAAGAATGACACGTTGGCATGAAAGAAAGCACAAGAATGATGGGATTTGCACTTAAACCTCTCACAGAAGTAACACAAGGTCACATCACACGGGATGCCACGTTGGCAATCCGTGTGATGACCAAAGAGATCTAACGGATGAGATTGCTTCCCAATGATTAGCAAAAGATCAAAGGCCAAGGATTGAAGGAGCGTGGGAAGGACCTAAGGACCTAGAAGGTTCAGCTGCAGACTATAAAAAGGGGCTCTCATACACAGAAATGGACGTTTTTACTTTTCTAGCTTAGCTTTAGCTTTTAGTTTTAGAATTTAGCTTATGTAATTTTCCTTTTAAACTTGTGTAATTTCCTTTTCAATATTGTATTCAAGCTTTTATATTAATGAAATTGTGTTTTTACTTTTAAATACTCTGTCAAAAGCTCTCTTCCTTTTCATGAGCACTTAATCTTTTTCAAATGTAAAGCTGTTGTTTCATAAGCTCATATAAGCTTAGTTAGCTCTCACTAGTCTATAAGCTAGTGATTGAGCTTAATCAAACCTTAATCATATCTAAATCTTAAATCAGCTTAAATACTTTGTTTATTTGGACCTATAAGCTTTTGGAAGGGGAGCTTAACATGGAAGAGCTCCCATGGACTTTTACTGGCTTATCTTTGATAAGCCAGAGCTGTTGATGCTCATTTGAGTTTATTTTAACCTTTGTTAAGCTAAGGTTTCAAGTAAGTTCTCTATTTAGCTTTTCTGCCTTAATTTTCATTTAATAGTTGCTTAATTTGCTTTTCTGTTTGCTTATTTGTGCTTATCTGTTTTTCTTCTTAGCTTATTAATCATTTTCAACTTTCTGTTTTCAGTTTTTATTGTTTAGATTTTAGTATTTCATTAATTGTCTTTAAAAAATTATAAAAACATCAAAAATATTAGCATAGTTTTAGCTTATTATTTTCTGGCTTATTGTTTGAAGGTTTGTGTAACAAATCTGTATTTTTGATCAATAACGAACGATATTAAAATTCACTATTTATTTTTTTTCTCTCTGCGCGTTTACTTTTAATTCTCGCACATAATTAAATCGCGTAAGCCTAAAAAAATTTATTCACTAACGAATAAAACAAGAGAAATATGGTTTTTTATTACACTATTTGCCTGACCATGAATATGGTTGGTTCTTTAATAAACTTTTGGCAAAACATTTTTAGAATCATTTAATATATATTTATATATTTATAATTTATAAATATTATTTTACGTACGATTGACCCACTTTAATAAAACGATAATATTTTAACCAACGAAGAAACATTATTTTTATTTTTTTGAAAGTAATTAATCAACTTTTTTAAATTTTATTTAATTGTTACAATTAAATACATTGTATACCCGAAACCACTCAAAATTTATCTACGCTTCACAAATACTCTTTTATTTTCTAATCTCAAGGTTTTATACAACTTAACCCATGGTTTTTATTTGTGTCGTCCCACCTTAAATGAACCAACCAAGACATTTAAATTTGCAAGTAATACTTACACTTATAACCAAGATATTTTAGCTAGCCACTTTACTTCCATAATTTTATGGGATGATATGCACTTTAAGAAACATAGAAACACAAGTATTAATAACCTAGCAATGTACATCTTTAATTAGTAAACCCTAGCATACCTTTACCACTTTGTTTCCTTGAAGACCCCAACAGTTGGTTAGAACCATTTCATGAGCTCTTTGCTGAGTCCATAATAATATATAAAGGACTTCACTAAGTGTGAAAAACACATAATAACATATTCTGTGGTGAAAATAAACAAAAACTCTCCTCCCCCCCTCTCTACTCACCCAACCACAACACCAACAAACCAACAACCAAATCATACCAAATTTTACTTATCACATTTACATCACATCCTCCTATATATCTAAGATTTCTAAGTGTTTAGGTTGTTTAAGCTTTACAAGAATTAAGACAAGAAAGTTCAAGATATAAGTTCTTAAGAAAGTTAGGGTTTTCATCTCATATTTCAAGCCAAAGGTTTAAATAAATCACAAGGGTGTGATTTATTCTCATTCACCACTCATCATTACTAAGGTTACCTAAAACCCTTTATGTCTTTACTTTTATCATATTATGAGTTTATATGTTCTATTTAGCAATATCACCATTAGGATGCTTTTAAACATGTAAAACTATTTGACTTTGCGATTTATGATGGCTTTTGTACACTTTCCATATGAATATTAGTTGATAATATCATGATATAATGGGGGTATAAGTATTTGTACCATGTTGTTTCTATGTAAAAAGATGTTGTATATACTGAAAATTAGGGTTTTTCTAAATTTTACTTTAACATTATATTAATAATATAGTCTAAGATTTAACGGGACTGTTTTTGGTTCGACTTTTACCATAGCTCCAACAAGTTTTTAAAAAGATAGTACGCCTCTGACATTTCCAAAATGATAAGAAACTCGAAAAACCGATTTATAACGAAAAAGATACGACGATTTCAAGTTTACGTTAATACCGGGTTTTATAAAATAAATTTTATAAAAAGTTACTGTTCATCAGGGACTTTTATTTTTGAAAACATCATTAATATTATAGAACTTTTAAAAACGAAGACGTGCTCGAAAGAATCGCTAAAAACGGAGCTATAACGAATAAAATACGACGTTTACGAGTTTACGATAACAAAAACTATAAAAATAAATATGTATCTGTTGTGAACAGTAAAATCACTATTCATCAGAAAAACTCAAAATTTGAAAATGTTATATTTTGATAACTCGTCTTACTACGAAGGCGTGGACGTAAGAAACGCGCGAAACGGATTAGAAACGAGAATTTACGCCCTTTTTAACAAAGTAACTTATAAACGTTTTCTACTTTAAAATTATGTTTTCATCACTAAAACGATAGACGGTGATGTAGCATATAGAATCATACGTGGTATTATTATTCAAAGTACTATGATATACTAGGGAGTTTCATAATGAGAGCCCTCTTCGGTTGGGTATCGACAGTGTGTTGGATTTTAACGATTTAAAGTGTCCTAGCTCCTCATACGTTACTACATGACCTCTTAATTATGATAGCCCGAACGATAGTATGATGAGCTATACGACCTATAAATAATCAAAGTGTTTAGTACTTATACGACCTATATTGGATTAGGTTGCCTTCGGATTCCTTCGTGACGCATTTTTCTATTGTGAATACTGTTGATTAACCAGTCACTCATGGTGAGTCGTAAGCCCTATTTTCTACACTTGCTTTATTAAATAGGGGGAGATTACATGCTTATTTCTTTGGACACAGAAAAAAAAAAGTACAAACAATGTTTCAAAACTGTATGCTTTCCTATTACATTAATGCCTAGTTACCGTATTGCCATTTAAGTCCCCTTTTATCATGAACCGTTAATTACCTGCTGGGTATACGCTAGTGTTATGGATAGATCTATCGGGACTGACCATCCCCGTCTGGGCTGTGGTTTCTAGTTGACCATTGACGCATTTAACATTTGAAGAAAATTCGTAGGATGTTTGGCAACATCTAATTGAAAGAAAATTCTAGATGTTTTTGTAACATCTGTATCCGTGTTGGGGCACAAACCTCGAGTACTGGTTTGATTAACATTTATTACGTTACGTTCGGAGTCATGAGCTTAGTAAGGCAATAATACAATGTGTTGGACTATTGAGATGTGTTTCATAGTCTATAGTAAATAAATCATTGTGGTCCAATCCACGCTATTTCTGATAAACCTATGAATTCACTCAACAAATTTTGTTGACGGTTTTAAGCTTGTTTTAAATCTCAGGTGCTAGGCATAACTTGGATGGAGCCGTGACGGAATATCTTTTAGAGGATCTGATTTCCTTAAATTAATGAAACTTTTGTCTTATAAAATCCCTTAATGTATTTTTATCAAAACTATGGACATAACGTGAAAACTCTGATCTTTTTGTAATAACATTGAATGAATTCTTATTTTTTATAAAACGTTCATTTAAGGTCGTTTTCTATATCTTGATTTTTGTACTTTGACGTAGCACCCCATTGTTACCTTTCTGCTGCGACCTGATTTTGGGGTTGTTACAGTTTGCGTTTATCAGTCTTATTATAAGTTGTTCATTATCTGGTAATTCAGATTTAAGCCTTAAATAAGTGTTTCATAAGCTTAAATGAGTCTTAGTATAGTTAAAGGGGTGTTTGGCACAACAACACTAACCATAGGTTAGTGTTGTTTGTGACCATTTGGTCTTAAGGTTTTGGTTAACAATCTTCATCTAAGTCCGTTTTATAGTTTTATACATTAAGTCATGTGTCCATTTAAGTTTTCATTAGTTTTTAATTAAAGACTGTTTGGAATACTTCTCATTTAGCTCAAATCTGTTTTTAGTAATAGCTTAGCTTATTATTTCCTATTTTAGATGATTTAAAGTGTTTGAAAGCATGTTATTAGGTCTGCACTTAAGTAATTTGAGTCAAGGTTAATTGAGTGTCAAATGCATCAGCAAGATTTTTCAGCATAAGTGTCAATTTTAAGTTTTAAATTCATCCGGATAAAATAGGAGTTAGGATTTGATTTTCAGTTTTTAAATAGTTCATATATCATAGTTTTTAAGTTTGCACGTTAGTATTTTTTTAGATTGTAGCTTATTTATCCATACTGTTTTTTAGTGTTTAAAATAACATTTGTCTTTTCATTCAAAGAACTAGCTCAACATCAAAAGTTAAGTATTAAGGCTTTATTTCAAACAGCTTTTTTCATTAATGCAAAATTTTCCAAAATCTTTTTAAAAATGCATTTCCATATATAGTTTTTAAGTCAGATTTTAATAAAAGTTAAGTTTCTAATCTTGAAGTGCTTAATTGAGTGCTTATTTTTAAGCACAAAGTAGTCCTCTTGTCTATTTGTTCACCAGTACTAACTTTAAGTTAGTGCTGATAGTTTGTAGTTAGTACATGTAACTTATTTGAGCTTATTCTTTTCATTTCATCCTATTAGGCTAGAAGTAGATTATAGATAGCTTTTAGTTTATTAGGTTCAGCTTATTGTAGCTAATTTAGTAAAACTAAGATGTAAAAGCCCACTTCCTGTGTTTTCAGCTTATACATAAGCTCTTTTTGAGCTTATAAGGGGTTTTCAGTTGATATTGTTTTTATTAAAGTTGTTCACTACAACTTATTCTACAACTTTTATTTTATAAGTTTTTAAAAATAAGCCAGTTGGGAAAAGTGAACTTATATTAGGCTAAAGGGACTTAGGTGTAATCGGTTGGGCCTCAGGTAATTTTGTAATTTTAAAGTTTTAAGTGTTTTCTCTTAGTCCTATTGTTTTTGCACCAGTTAGTCATTAAGGACTTGCATAGTTGGTCCTTTATTAGTATAGTTAGTTAAAGTTTCTATTTTAATTAATAATTAGGTTAAATTTTTAATTAGTTTAATTAAAGTTTAATAAAAAAGTAAAAATTAGGGCTTTTATTTTTATTAAATTTCTGCACATTTTAAGTTCTAGTATAATTTTTATAAAATTTTTTTTTAGGCTTATATTTTTATTATTATTTTTAAGGCTTTTAAATTATTATTAAATCGTAGAAATCATATCTTAAAATCTAAAAAGCCAAAAATAGTGATTCTTTTTTCTAAAAATTTCTTTTTATTTGTTTTATCTAGGAAAAATATAATTTCAATTACTTGCTATTTTTTATCTTTTTATTTGTTTTATCTAGGAAAAATATAAATTCAAAAATAATCAAAAAAATATTTTTCTTTTTCTTAATTTTTTTTGTCCTATTCTAGGTTTAGGAATTTAGTTTGCATTTTTAGGGTTTAATTATCGTAAACTAGCTTAATTGTCGCGTTTTATTTGTTTTCCGTTAATATTTTTAAATGTTTAATTGCTTTTAATTGTTGTTTTTATTTGGTAGTTATAGATCATCAAAATATCTTTGCTTTCATTCAAATCATAATCCGAGCTTAAACAAGGTTTCCATTGCACTAGTCGTTGGAGAAACGACCCGGGTGATCATTCTTCCCGGTTAAATATACGTATTATATATTATATTATATATATTTTTGAGAGTGAATTTTTCCTTAGGAAATTTTCTTAATTGATCTTAAGGTTATATTAGTATATATATTTTATAGTGTATTAAAACTAGCAATCAAGTAGTCGACACAAAACTTCGATCAACACCTGAATCAAATAATACAAAAGCATAATGGTTGTTGAGAAGAAATGTACCCGTGACCACGTTTGAGTCGGGGTTAGTGTCTCCTCCACCTAGCACATATGATTTTCCTCTTGTTTCACCAATCCCATTCTTGTTTCCAGTTTTTTTTTACGGTTCTGGTCTTTCTGCTTTGGGCAATCACTCCTGTAGTGTCCTTGCCTTCCACACTCGAAACAAGTTAAAACTCTCTGATTCATTACTTAACCCCTTTAATTGGAAGTAGTGGAATTTGTGGCCTTACAGTCCTGGGTCAAATGCCCAATCTTGTTACACTTCCCATATCTTATAGTGCATGGCCCTTCATGATGAAATTTACACTTGTTGCGGAGAGGTAGTGGTCCATTATACACTCTTCTTTCATTGTTGCCATCCGTGTAGGCTTTTGCCACATTCTGTCCTCCAACATTCTGTCTTTTAAATGGTAGTTGCTGTCTACGGTTTTCCTTCTGGCTGTTATCAAACTTTCTTTTGTTCTTATCACTTTTCACAGCATAACCCTTCAACTTTTGGTCTATTAAGTTGTTAGCAATCCAAACAACATCTTGTAGTCTTGTAGGTTCTGCAGCAATCATATTTCCCTGGATATTATCCGGGAGACCACCAATAAACTTCTTAACTCGATCCTCCTCTTCGGGAACCATCTTGGTGCACAACATTGTAAGCTCTTGGAATCTTTGAGTATAAGCAGCCAAATCCTTGTTCTTCATGGTCAAATTACACAGTTCAGATTCCATCTTTTGAATTTCGGTCCATGGGCAGTACACTTCAGCCATTAGCTTCATGAGCTCTATCCATGACATGGAAAATGCAGCATAAACTCTAATAGTTCTCTTATGTGAGTTCCACCAAGTTAGTGCACTGTTTAACAGTGTGAAAGTAGCATACTTGACTTGGTATTTCTCTAGACAATTGTTGATGTGGAATATTGTTTCCATCTTCTCAAACCACCTTATCAACCCGACAACTTCTCCCGTTCCCTTTTAGTTGAGTGGTTGAAACTTTATGAAATCCTGGTAGGTACATTCTCGAGCAACAGGCCTAGCACCTCTATCATTCTCATTTGGATTTCCATTTCTACCATTTCTATTTCCACCATTTCCATTTCCACCATTTCCATTTCCACTATCTCCGTCACTATCATTTTAGATTTAGCTTTCAGCCTCGAGAGCATTAGCATCACCGGTTGCCTCACAAGCAGCCAACGCTTCTTCCACTCGTCGGTTAACGAGTTCTTCGATTGTCTCCGGGGTCATACCAGAACGAGTGATAGTCATTGTTCTACCTCACAAGACATAGCACACGGTGAGATTCGATACGAGATATAGCCACTATAAATGGTAAATAAGATTTATTAAGGAAAATACAATAGAACATGTTTTGCCAGAACAAGAAAATAATCAATAAAGATGAGCACGCGAGAGAATCAAAACAAGCTTTTCATATCATAACAAAGCTTATTAGTTGGTTACAATCAATCCCATAACTAGGATACTTGATTTACAACATTTTTATTATTAACATCTAGACCTAGCCATCAGTCTAACATACTACTTAACCATGATACTACCTAACTAACGGTGAAATCCGAAACGTCTCTCAACAAGTGACTCCAACCTCCTAAGTCTCCTCTGAGGATCATCACGATCCCTACGAACCTAACGAAACTCCTCCTGAGAAACTGTCATGTGAGGACGAAGACTGTCGACACGATCTCTCTCGATACACAACAAAGCTCGAACCCTCAGGTTCTCCCATCCTAGACTCCTAACCCTATCAGCTAAACCAACTCTTTCTCTACTAGCCTCTAACTGACCAGCCGTCTCAAACTCTGTAATCATATCAAGAGGAACCTCAGACATATAATGAGACATATCATAAAGAGTACCCTCGAGATCAGGAGCATCTCCTCTAGTAAGCTCAAAAATATCACCAATAGCCAAAGGATCTACATCAATCTCCATCGTGCCTCCCTCACTGGCCTTTGCCTCAAACTCCTCCTCGTCCTCCCTAATATCACTAGTAGCAACCTCAACACCCAAATCTATACCATCCTTAGTATGAGCTCTAACTCCCTCACTAATACCTAAATCTGCAATAGTCTCTACATCAGCAGTACCCATCTCGATATGCTCCTCTCCACTAACCTCAGATAAGTATGAATCTCTGAACCTCTTGCAAGGCGAAAGATCAGCAAGGGCAGAGGCTATCGATCTCGAAACATGAGTAGATGATAGTACCAAAGTAGCAGGGGACCTGCATCTCTTATGAGATGGTCCAGCAAAAGGTAAAGATGAATCCAATGACCTCTCAGAAGATGAATCTAGGGATGACTCTGATGTCGTAGGTGGGTAAAGAGTAGACAATGGTGCAGACCTCCAACGCATAAAAGCATCACTACATCGTGGAGTCCTAACCGAGGGATCAACCAATCTAGGTGATGCAACTCTAGTCGATGGTCCTGAATGTGACTGACCTGATGCATCACATCTTGAAGAATGAACTGATGATGAATCTGATAATGAATCTAATAATGAACCTGAAGAAATATCTGATGAAGAGTCCGAAGATGAACTAGAAGAAGATGAGTCTGAAGTAAAATCTGGT
>BQNB010003028.1:60000-118709 GCA_026074375.1 Tanacetum coccineum
TATAAATATATTTTACTAAAACGATTAGTCGGTGAATTATGCTATATAGAATATTGATGTGGTTATCAAAGTGCTATATTACTAGGAGTTTCATAATGAGGCTCTTCAGATGCGTATTCGATGAGTGTTGGATTTACGATTATAAAGTGGATCCTAAACTCCTCGTACGTCATGTCTATGACCTCCTATAATTATGGATAGCTGCCGACGATAGTACGACATTGATAACACAAAATAAGATTATATTCCAATGTTATTAAATTAAGTACACGGTACATTTACGGGCATTTATTTTAAAATAGGGTTGACATTTATCGTCTTGCGTGTCGTTTTAGTCTCGTGATTACTTAAGCTTCTGTACTCAAGGTGAGTTCATAGGCCCCACTTTTACAGTTCAGTTTTACTGATTTGATATTATTTGGGTGGAAACATGCTTGATTCTATATATTGGACGCAAGTGTGAAAGTAATAATATTGATTATGTGTTTGGCCGAAGTTGCGATAAACCTCCATAGCAGCCCATTATTCATGAACTGTTAATTTGCATAGGGATGTAGGTTGTGAATTACATTATGTGGAGCGCTAGCGAATGATACTAAATAGATCTATATGGATAACCTACCCGTTGGGTGTTTAGCTATCACTAGGAAACGAACGTTTGACATGTCGGACTTGGATGTTTACGGGTTACAACATCTGTACGGGCAAAATAACTGCTAAAATAGCAAATATTGGTTGAGCTTCGGTGTCATGAGCTTAGTGCAACAGTAATCTGGTTTTGTGATTGTTGGCATCTGTTGTAACATCACGGGAAAATCTTGCGGTCCTGCATAATTTAATACAATAAAACCTATGAATTCCCAAACAATTTTTGTTGACGTTTTAAAGCAATGTTTTCAGGAAGGTCATTAGGCTCGAGATGCCAGGATGCTTTTGGATTATGTTTGGATTGCCACTGTATAAGACTTATGTTTGGCATCATGTTTTTGGGAAATCCATGTGGTTTCCCTGTGTAAAAATAAACAAGAAACAAGTAAAGCTATAAGCTTTTGTAATATGTCTTTTATTTAAATCCAATGTATCAACTTAAACCTAAGCACCTGAGAAAAACATGCTAAAAAGTCAACATAAAGTTGGTGAATTCATAGGTTTGAATTTAGTATTAAGAGTGGACCACAAGTTCACAATACGCACGTGACAGTTATAACAGATACAACTTCACATAAAAAGTATTTACTATTGCGCTAAGCTCATGACACCGAGGCTCAAATCGATGCAGCATATTATATGCCAAACAAGATATTAATTGCCCTAGAGGTATCTGACCAAGATCACCTGGTGAAATCCGGCATGGTATATATCCGTTTGTTCGTGTCTCCTGAATCTAGTAAGTGCTACTTACCCGGATAGGGATAATTAGTCCCAATAGATCTATTTACAACATTCGCGCTCACTCAACCGGTCCTCCGGTCAAGAAATTAACGGTTCATGATAGTTCGGGCATTAGTGGTCTATTCGCAACTTAGGCAACACGTAATCAGGAAAAGGCAACGTAAATAACTGTGTCCATAGTTTAAAAACAAGCAATGTTTCTCACCCCAAAGTAGTAAAGTAAAGATAGTAAAACGTGGGGCTATTAATTCACCTTTAGCAAATGGTGAGATAAATATCAACGAAGAGATATAATGCCAAGAGGTTCTACTTGCGACCTAAATCAATGACGCGTCTTAGAAAGACAGAAAGTATACGAAACTTGTACGAATCATTTATAATAGAAAAAGTCATCCATGAGTGTTTGTGCTTTGACTTAATTAACAAAACGTGACTAAATAAAATTATAGAGTTTTTCGTTAAGTTTCGGCGTTTAAATAAAAATTACCATTTTTAGTAAGTTTCTATTTTAGGAAAGTTGTTAGTTTCGGGACATTAATACCGTCCCCGATATTTGCTTAATCCATATTTCGTTAAACGCACTTGATAATCCTAAACGTTTAGCTTCCATGCCTATCTTGCTAAAATTCACTAAACTTACTATTTTTATTAACCTTAACGCTTTTTCGAAAATATGTTAACGACGTTTTTAATGACACTAATCAATATATATGTGATACTATATGTTTTTCTAGTGTTTTAAAAGCTCAAAACATCTCGAAAGCGTTTGAAAACTCATTTTACTATTCACATCAGCACATATATTAATTATTTTGCCAAAAAATGTTTCAAGTTTTATATGGCTATAACTTGGCCGTTTTAAGTCCGATTTTAGTGTACAATACATGAAAATCTATCTACTCGAAACGAGCTCTCCAAAAACTACCTTTACGCCTAATGAAAACATTCCTAAGTCGACCAAAACCTCAAAACAATTTCGGATCAGCAACTATGTATTTCATAAACGCTTTCAAAAATCACACCAAACTTCACAATAGTGCATAATCTAGCCTAAACTCCATTCACAACTAACCCACAACAAAACCACACCTAAAACTAACCTAATCCCTTCATTTCTATTGTTGCAACTCACTTTTCAACTCACCTCACCAAGTTCACATGGTCATAAACATATTGCTTCCATTTTTATAAAAGATGACAAGATATTATTTCATTTCTTTTTTAAAAGTCAACACAAACACCATAGGATTCATAGATCTATGCAAGAAAATAAACGTATGTAGAATGAAAGTAGAAATGAAAGTATAAGTTTCAAGATGAGCTTACAAAAATGGAAGTATAATTTTCATGGTGTTTTATATTCTTATTGCCAAACTTGATGATGATTATAAATATTAATGTGTGATCAAACACCTTTTCGAAAACTTTCTGATGATAATGGCACATGAAAAAAAATACTACTTATACTTTGTGGCTAAAAATCGGATAAGAAAGAACGAAAGCGGCTAAAATCGAGGTCTTGAAGCAAACGAGTATATGGAATTGGGTATGCATATATGATCTTTTATGTGTCGTCTCTTTTCCACATATGTCGTATTTTATAGAATAATAGCCTCATGAACAAACGATTTCATTTGTTATTTTTTTTTCTTCTTTTCTTTTCAGGATCAGAAGATAAGGCATCATGAATATAAGAATATGAGATTAGTCACCCTTCCGAAACTTTCTTATTTCAAAGGCACATGGAAGAAATAACTCATCCATTTTGCTTTAACAAATAATCACATATGAAGGAATCAAAGTGGCTTAAAACTACTGCACATGTTGGTGGCGGCGGCGGCTTGCTGCTGATGGTGTCTTGATGCTGACGTGTTTTGCCGCAGATGTTGATGGTGCCTTGCTGCTATTAACCATGGTGTTGCTAGCCTCACTGCAAACTATTGCCAGACTCGCAGCTTGCTGCTGCTGGCGAAATATACACTTTTATGTTCAAGTTTGCTAAGGATCAAAAGAACTTAGGACAACCTCTTTTCTTAGCCTGGTTTGTATGATATGTTATTAAAACACTTTGATTATAAATGGAATCGGCATATTGAACACGAGATGATTATCATGTTTATGCGGATTGAAATGGGTCAGGTTTAGTCAAAACACTTTTCTACAATTTGTTTCTAAGTTTCTTATTGATAAGTATCATGCGAGTCAGGGACGGACTTAAGATTTTTTAGAGGGTGTTGCACAAATTTTTTTCTAACGTAATTACTAAAATTTGCACGATAAATAATTTTTTTAGCCAAGTTACAGTTGCACTATAATGAAAATAGACACTTTATCAAGGGTTTTTCACAAACTAAAAAAGATAATTTTTGAATAAAATTACACCTCATGACTTAAAATTGGGTAGTGTAACCCATGCCACACCCGGTATCTATGTAGGTCCATCCCTGATGTGAGTATCTTTGATGACCAGTGGTTAATCAGAGTTGAGTTATAGCATAGGAAGAGTATGGTATTAACCAAAACTGGTACAAAAATTTTCATATAACATATATAAGAAAAACTTTTAAACTGTGCATAGTAACATCATGGCGTTTTAACTAACATGGTTTTTATTACATTGATGAAACGTATGCATGTTTTTAAAACATATTTTTAAAGAGCCGTATGCGTTTAAGCTTTCTTTAACTCAACTTAAAATTTAAATTATTTTATACCTACTTACTTAAAAATTACGTGTCACGTTTCAATTACCTGCACCAACATACTTACACCTCCCCAACATACGGAAACCGTACGAAATTAACAATTAGATACAACTCGTGTGCAACGCATGGGTCTATATGCCTCGTGTTATCTAAGAAAACAAGTCACATGTAAGCGACTTAATTAGCCGTGATCATTTATGACATTTTTCCTAAGACCTCTTGTGATACCTATTAGAGATCCCAATTAAGTTTGAACATACCTCTTGTGATTCCTCTTATACGAACACTAGAGGTGTATAAACGGTTTCTAGAATCAAATTTATTTGATAACATATTAAATTGTTCAACGTAAATGAGCTAGCTTCGACTCATGATGTTCGCATATCTCATGTGCTAGTTAGGTGGGTTTTAATATGTCGTTTGGTTATGTTTTTGGGTGTGTATAGGGCTCTAAAAGCACTGGGTATCATAACGCCAGAGCCGGCGTTATGCCCATGTGGCATCGCGTTGCTCGGCGTTATGATCCTCCTAACGTTGAGCCACCAACGGCGTTAGGGTTGACGTTGAGCCACCAATGCCTCATTTTTTTATCGTTTTAAATGAATTTGTGTGTGTGTGTGTGTTGATTGAGTGTGTGTGTAGTGCGTGTTTGTGTGTGTTGATTGAGTGTGTGTGTAGTGCGTGTTTGTGTGTGTCGATGGAAGAAATAGGTGGAAGAGAAGATGAAGAAGAAATAGGTGGAAGAAAGGGCCGAGTCTATTTTTTTTAATTTCGTTTTTTATTATAATTTATAAATTTATTAAATGATTAAATATTTAGTTTGTTTTAAAAAATGGAAAAAAGAAAAATAGTGGGTCCAAAAAAGTGGTGTTATGAGGTGTTATGATTAGAGGGGTATTTTGGTGTGTTGGTGTTGAAATGTTAAAACTAATGTGACGTTGAGGTGACGGCACTTTTTTGATGTTATGGTGTTATGACACCTTGTGTTCTAAGTTGGTTGATTTGTTATTCTTTGGTGTGTGTGGTGTTTGTCTCATGGGGTATCTTTTGTTCTATTTTGATAAAAGTTGTCTTAAAAAAATAAGCTAGATTTTGTTGAAGATCTTATTATTTTGTACAAGTCTTCTAACTATAAATATCCATCATCTATATATTTCAAAGACTTCTACAAACAATTTCGAGAACTTTAGACAATCAAATATTCAAAACCCGTTATTATAAACTATACTACTCAATTAAATAATACCATTTTATGTAGCCAACGTCGCCTTTAGGAGTGCGCGAGTTGGGAAATCGTTAGAGTCCTGAATTTTCAGGTTCCTAAATCTATCCTATATGACATTTTATAAATAGATACATAGTTCTCTTAGAGCAATCGGTACAGCTGAGCCATAGGCTCGTGCCATACTAACAGCCCAACAAATTGTTGCGCCAACCATACCGTATGTGGCGCCATAGCCTCTCGCGCCATAGCTACCAGCCGGCGCCATAGCCCATTTCCTTTTTTTTAATTTCTAGCCGTTTGCAACGAGTATATTACCTCTTTTTTGAATTTCTAGCCGTTGGAGGCATCATAACACCCCTTTTTTACCCCCAAAAAATCCTATAAATACCTCTTTATTCCTCCATGTTTTACACACTCCTTTAATATATTTTATAACACAATATTCTCTACTTTTTATATTTTTTCTCTTCCAAAATAAATCCCAACAATCCCAACTATCCTTGGATAACTAATATGCTCAATGACCCTTCAAACCAAATTCCGAGCTCTTCTTCGGCTAATCCAAACCCGAACCCGAACCCGAACCCGAACCCCAACCCCAACCCCAACTTTCCCAACTTTAACCCGTTTAATCCTGATCACCAATTTCTCTTTCAACAATTCCAACTTCAACAACAAATTGTCGCATACCAATCTTTCTCAACAACAAACCGGTAGTTCCCAACAACCATCTCAAGAAATTCAGGAAGAAGAAGACGAGACAGAACCGGTCCCAACTCCGACGTCTAAGAAACCCGGTTTACGTGGGAAACGTGTCAAGACAATTGCTAAAAAAACGTTAAATCGGAACCGCAACCCGAAACCGTCTGAGTTCGAAATTTTTGAAGCCAAGAAGAAGAGTTGCTTTTGGCCGAATGTTTCATTCAAATATTCGAGGATCCAAGAGTTGGTTCGGATCAAAAGAATGATACGTTTTGGTACAAAATTCGTGATGCATATAATGAGCAAGCCGCGAAAAAGGGCTTTACGATTCGTACCAAGAAAATGTTGACGGGAAAGTGGACTCCTATGAATCGGGATGTTGGCAAGTTTAATTCGTTGTATAATGAAACGAAGGCTATGAGTGGGGAGAACGATGAAAATTTGATGACTCGTATCAAAATCTTGTATCGAACACACGAAAAATCAGATTTTAAGCACAAAAGTGCTTGAAACTTTTTGAAAGGCAGGCACAAGTGGAACAATCCCGAATCCACAAATGCAAGATGAAACCGGAATCGGGTTACCAACACCAAGGAGGAACCCGAGCTCTTTGGAGACGACGCGTTACCTCGTCCACCCGACATGTATAGGATTGCTAAGAGTCAACATTCTTCAAACTCTACCGCTAGTTCCGGGTCAAACCCGACAATGTTTCAAGAAATGATGCAACAACAACTCGAGATAGAGCGGAAGGAAAAAACGGAGCGTATTGACCGCGAGGTGAACTCTCGAGTCACGTTAAATGATTCTAAAAGGGTGATCGAGGACTTGAAAGTCTTACAAATCTCGACGGACGGGATGGATCCAATTGACGCGGCTATTGTCAACGCATAAAAAGCCCGAATCCGTGCTTTATATCATCCGAATAACTAATTTAGTTTATGTATTGTTTTTAGTAATTTTTTCATATTTTTTTAAGAATGTAATGTTTTAATTAAGTTTAATGAAGTTTTATTTAAGTTTAATTAAGTGTATTTGTTATGTATTAAAAAAAAAGTGTTATGGCTTGAGCCAACGAGAGAGGCACCTGAATGTGGTGCCATAGCAATTCTGGTGCCATAGCACTTTTGCTGATGTGGCAGCACTTTTTGGTGGGCATTCCCCTCTCTTCATCATAGTCTTACATAAATTCAATGATTCGGTGTCTTCTCTTGATAAAATCTGCATTCCCTCTTTCTCGTAGGCAGGATTATTTCCAGACTTGGGAGCCATGCCAGAAATAAAGGTGAGATCATTACTGAACTGAGCTCCTGTTGCTGTCAATGTTGTGCCTAATGATGCCAATTGTTCTAACCTTCTTGCAGGATCCTCAGTTGGACTAAATGCCAACAGCCTTCTTCTTTTCTTTGAAGTTGCTAAGCTACTTGTTCGTCGTCTTTTCTTACAGATATCTACAACAATGCATTAAACAGTGAGGAATCAGATGTGTAATGAAATGCAATATTATGAAGCAACATGAAGTCATTAAATTCTACCTTGGCAGACTTTTTTAGTTGGTTGTGTGGACCTTTGAATGCAAAAAAAAGTCAATAATTTTGGTTTGAACCAATGGAAATCTTGTGTATATAACAAGACATGAGAATGTTAGAAGTACGACAACAATTCATAAAACAGATACCTAAATTCCATATTGGTACCTATGGCTTAGAGCCACCACATTGCACGCCGCATTTAGTGTTTGTTGTTTTGTGAGCCTTAGTGCACCTATGGCTCCATCAGTGAGGTTAAATTTTGATATTACAAGCGTTGGCGTGGTGGCATAACTATTGGGGGTGTTTGATTTATATCAGGAGGGACAATGGGTATGGGATTAGGAATGTGTTTACAAACCCACTAGGTATGGTGGGTTTAGAAAATGGCTTGTTTTGGGGATTTGATACCCATTTTTATGTATCAAACATTCAAACCCACTAATCAAACACCTACAATAATAATGAAACCTATTCCTCAATACCCATACCCTTAAACCAAACACCTCGTGCACTAAGTTCCAATCCAAAAGAAGCAATAATTAGAGATGAGTTATAAGGCTTGTAACCTAACAAGTGGGGGTTTCTTTCTATATAAACAATCAATCAAATCAAATCAGGGGTGTTTGTTTCGGCTATAAGGCAGCTTATGGCTTATATTGCAGAAGCTCAGTTTTTGTGGCTTATTTTGAAACTTTTCAGCTTATATAAACTGATAGATTACAAAATAAGCTACAAAAAGTGAGCTTATGAAACATTTGCCCAAAACCAAATAAGCCATAAGCGGGCTATATAAGCCAAAACGAACACCCCCCTATGGCTTATTTCGGTCAGCTTATGGCTTATTTGATTTTGGGCTTATGTTTCATAAGCTCACTTTTGTGGCGTATTCTGAAACTGTTTGGCTTATATGAGCCGAAAAGTTCCAAAATAAGACACAAAATTAGAGGTTTATTTCTATATAAACAATCAATGAATCGAATCAATAAAATGTGTCATGTGGTGTTGGTTTCGGCTATAAGCCGGCTTATGGCGTATTTGGGTATGGGCTTATATTTCATAAGCTCACTTTTTGTGGCTTATTTTGATGCTTTTCAGCTTATATCATAATTAACTTATATAAGCCAAAAAGTTTCAAAATAAGCCACAAAAAGTGAGCTTATGAAATATAAACCCAAATACGCCATAAGCCGTATTATAGCCGAAACAAACACCCCCTTAGTATTAATTAGTAGTAACTCTAATAAATAGGGCAAATAAAAATTGGGGGAAAATGAAATAAAAGGAGTGACATACATAAGATGGTTTTTTGGGGATTGGTGGTACAAGAAGGACAAAACCAAGATCCAATAGGAACACAAGGAAGAATTGGTCTGAGACAAAACAAATGAAAACCTCAGGCGCATTGGTCGCATAACAACAGCTCAAATCCAAACTCACCCGACCCACATTCCTCACATTTTGTGTCTTCAAAATCATCTTCTTTTTGTTGTTTCTTTGAATAAATGGGTGATCTTTTCTTGGTGGCTTAGGTTCTTCGTCTTGCAACAGCTCTTGGTAAACAACAAGAATATGATGAAGACATCGTTTGTTTGGGGGAAATGAAATGAATACGGTGTTTGTGGTCTGTGTAATGTGTAATTATATAATCAAATAAATAAATAAATATTAAATGTAAATAGAGTTCGCGAAAAATGTATTGGCGCCCTAATTTTGGTTAATTTTAAGCGGGAAAGGAACTTGTCAATTTGGGGCTTCCCCCTCCATTTCTTCCCATTTTCATTTTTTATTTTTCTACCAATCACATAGATATAAATCTAAGGGCCCGTTTGGTTTGTAGATGGGTTTAAGATTTGGATTTAGATTTTGATTTTTATTTTGATTAAGATTTGGGTTTTGGATTTGATTTAAATATTATTTATTATAAAAATAATATAAAACTTGTAAGTGAAACTTTTGTTATAAAATCAAAAACGAAAAATCAGTTATATATTAATGAGTGGTCAATGTAAAGATAAGGCCCACTCATTTAGAAAAAAAACAAGAAATGTCAGTAGTATTTGTCTAAACCAGGACATGTAGGTTGGATTCGTAGATAACAAATATGAAACTTTCATTGCCAATCTGAGGGCCCACATCAAGCTACCAAACACTTCAATTTTACCATGAGTCAAGTCTAACAGTGTAAAAGACATCAACCAAACTGCCCCTAAATATGCACTACAATAAAAAGTAGCTAATTCACTTTGTTTAATGAAGAATCATAAATAGGTTGTAAACGAGCCGAGGTTTCGTGAGCTACTTGAGTTCGGCTCAATAAAAACTTGCAATGAGCCGAGCCATAACGAGCTCGAGCCTGAGATCTAGCTTTATTTTAGGCTCACTTATTAAACGAGTTCGGGCCCGAGCTTGATATGTAAAGCTCGTTTAGACTCGCGAATCTAAATGAGCTGATGATATATGTAACTATCTGTACTACATTATAAAGTATTTGAGATTTTTTACAGAAGAAAGTATTAAAATTTTAAGACAAAAAACATTGCTAAAAAAGGAAAATTAAAAAATTAATGTAAAAATCTGATAATTTAATTCTTATTTAAACCATATAGTAACAGCCCTCCAAAAATGATATATTTTAATGAAATTATTTATAAGAAAAGTTTACTAAACTTATAGCTACCAATTTAACACTAAAATTTGAAAGATAGAAGTGTTAACTATTTACACTATTAATAATTTAAACGCTTTGATTTTGAAAAACGTATCTCTACTACTTTATAAAATATTTGAGACATGCTAAATAAAGAAAGTTTAAAATGAAAAACATTCGCTCACTACAAAAATAGTCACCTGATATGCGACATCGCGTTATGCAGGTACCCATCTAGTAAATGATAAATGAGCTCGAGTGTGAGTTTTGTTTTAAAACGAGCTTACTTTTGACACTTTTTATCTTTATATTAACAAAACAAAAAAAATCTATTAACGAGTCGAGGCCGAAGAGAAAATTACTGTTTAGGTATAAGATATTTTTCTTGTCCCCCATTATGGTCAACTTTTTCAAATCTTCTCAATATGGTCATGCTCAACTTCTCAACTGCTCAACTCCACCCAATGGTCGCCACGTGGCAGTTTGCAAGTACAATCCACTTTAGGTTAGATGTAGGCATGGCCCACTCTTGTGGCCCACGACACTCAACCACTACTTTGTCTTATCTCTTTCTAAGTGCTCAACTGACGGTTGCTCAACCCACAAATGCTCAACTGACGGCTATTTACTTTTTTTACTTTTTGCTAATAATGTTTAATGTCTAAAACACCCTTATAACTTATTTTTTTCTCTTTCTTCCTTGCCTTCTCAGATCCACCCACAGAATTTCATATATTCTCGATTTCATACATAAAGAAAAGCACGTGTATTTAATCAAAAGATTCACCACTTTCATATATTTTGGATTTCATACGTATTGTACTTATCAAAAGATTCCTTATATTTAATCTCATTTCATTTCATTCGTTTGTTAGGTGCAGGTTTATCCCATCAAGTCCACATATTTGGTTTTCTTAATATAAATTTACACGCTTCATCTCTGATAAACTTAATGATAAAATAATTTAATCTCTGATAAACTTAATGATAAAATAATTTAATTGAGTGAAATAATAGTGGAGCAGCACGTTTCGGCGGCAAGCAGCAGTAGATTTCGGCGAGCACCGGCGACGAGCAGCAGTAAATTCCGACGAGCACCGGCGGCGAGCAGCAGCAGGTTTCGGCGAGTACAAGCGGCGAGTAGCAGCAGCAGGTTTCTTATGAACATAAGTATATGAACATAAGTATATGTCATTCAGTCATTCAGTCATTCATTCTGCTTCTAGTTTTTAGACGATCATTAGTAAAAGCAAAAACTCCAAAACCCAGGCGATCGCTCAACATGTATGTTAGATTTTGGGTGTATTTTTGATGTTTAATGGTGATTATGCCAAGCTTTGGATCTGAGAAGATAAGAAAGAAAGAGAAAAAAATATAAGTTATAAGGGTGTTTTAGACGTTAAACATTATTAGCAAAAAGTAAAAAAAAGTATCTAGCCGTCGGTTGAGCACTTGTAGGTTCAGCAGCCGTCGGCTGAGCATTTGGTGGGGATAAGACAAAGTAGTGGTTGAGTGTTGTGGGCCACAATAGTGGGCCATGCCTGCATCTAACCTAAAGTAAAATGTACAACCGAAAACAAAAAACAACATAAATCGCTCAGTAAAAACTCAATAATTGAAACCTCTACAAAAAAATTATCAAAAAACGCTTCATCTCTGATAAACTTAATGATAAAATAATTTAATTGAGTGAAATAATAGTGGAGCAGCACGTTTCGGCGGCAAGCAGCAGTAGATTTCGGCGAGCACCGGCGGCGAGCAGCAGTAAATTCCGACGAGCACCGGCGGCGAGCAGCAGCAGGTTTCGGGGCGAGTACAAGCGCGAGTAGGCAACAGCCAGTTTTCTTATGAACCTAAGTATATGAACATAAGTATATGGTCCATTCAAGTCATCAAATCACTTCTAGTTATTTAGACGATCATAAGTAAACAGCAAAAACTCCAAACCCCAGCCGATCGCTCACATGTATGTTAGATTTTGGGTGAATTTTTGATGTTTATGGTGATTTATGCCAAGCTTTGATCTGAGAAGAGATAAGAAAGAAAGAAAAAAATTATAAGTTTATAAAGTGTTTTAACATTTAAACATTATAGCAAAAAGTAAAAAAAAAGTAGGTAGCCGCGGTTGACACATAGTTTTGAAGGTTGATCCGCCGTCGGATGAGAGCATTTGGTGGGGATAAACAAAGTAGTGTAGAGTGCTGTTGGGCCACAATAGTGGGTCCATGCCTGCATCTAACCTAAAGTTAAAATGTTCTTGTAACTGCCACGTGGCGAACATTGGGATGGTAGTTTGAGAAGTTTGATGCAATGACCATCTTGTGAAGATTTGAAAAAAGTTGACCATAATGAAGTGGGACAAGAAAAATATCTTGTTCCTAAACAGTAATTTTCTCGAGGCCGAATGGATGCCAGTAAATCAGTTTCGATATACGTGAAAAACTAGAAAGTTGGCTAAAGAATGTTTTGTGTAAAAGACTAAAAGTTGACCCAATAACCAGGTCCATCGTATCAAAACCTGTAGACCAACTCGAGTTAGCCCGTTGGGCCATAATGGTGACTGATATTGGCGCATGAATTTAACATACATCTGTGACTCTGATTATTAATAGAGGTGTACAAAAACCGTTTTTTTAACCGGTTTCCCTCGAACTGAACCGGCGGTTTGTAACCGATTTAAAAAAAATCGACCGGACCGGGTTGTAAACCGGTTTTTAACCGAACCGGTTGCTTAAAAACCGGTTAAACCGGTTGACTAAAAACCGGTTAAACCGGTTGACTAACCGAACCTATTTTGCATTTTCTATATGAGAAAACCGGTTTATAACCAAACCGGTTTTAGTGACTGGTTGACTAAAACCGGTTCGGTTAAAAAACCGAACCGGTTTTAAAAAAAAACCAAAATGTTTACCTCTATTAAGTGTGTGAGAGAGAGAATAGAGATGCAGGTGAAGAAGGAAAATGAGAAATCAGTGGAATCATTGTCAGCGGTTGATGATCTGGTGGGGTCACTCGATGAGCATAGGCTATTCAGAGAGGTCACTCTCGCACTTCGAACCGGTCTCCGAGATGCACGGTCCGACTTTTCATTCTTAAGATTACATGGCCTTCGTACGTAACATCCTTAAATTCATGAGATCCGTTGCCGACAATGATTCCATTATTAACCTTTTCATCTACACTCAATCCATTCCTTCTCTCCAAGGTACTTTCTTATTTACTTACTTCTTTCCAACTTTTTATTTATATATTTGGGGGTGTTTGTTTCGCCTTATATAGCCGGCTTATCGCTTATTTGGTTTTCAGCTTATGTTTCGTAAGCTCCCTTTTTGCGGCTTATTTTGTAACTAATGATGCTGAACAAAGATGCCGACACTATGGTTGAAACGATAGTGTCCATGAACATAAAAATGCCAACCAAATCCTCAAAACTAAAAGTTCCCGTAACAATGAGAATAAGTAACTAAAATCAAACAAGTCTATATAAGCTGAAATAAACACCCCCTTATATATTCTCAACTGCTAACTTGTTTTGGTCTAAATTGTATTTATTATTAGTGGTCCCTGTTCTGTTCCAACACTCTCTACATGAATGTGAGGATCAGATTGTCAACAATTTGGATCATATTTTCAGCGTTCAGCCTTTGAAGATTAAAAGTCCTTCAACTGATGCTGAGGTTTCACTTGCGTTACGAGTCTTAGAAGGATGTTGTTTGCTTCATAAGGAGAGCAGACATGGGATCCCGGAATCACGTGAGGCAAGATTATGGAGCAACACCTTGAGGACAAGGTGTTTTTGGGGGCGGGAGTATTGATATGATCCTGCATATTATTATTAATTAATTAGTTTATTTAGTTTCCTTTTATTGCATTATCTTATGGACCAAGTTAAGTCTAGGGCGTCTTTCATTATAAATAGGGCATTAGGGTTGTATTCTTATTATGTTGAATGAATATTAAGTATTGATTTGTTAATCAATTGGGGGGTCGGTTTATCTCATTAATATAAACCATCGGGGGGTCGGTTTATCCCATTAACATAAACCATCTATCTTATTTATTTTCTTCTATCAATTCTATTATCGATCCGGTTCGTATCAAATGTAACTTCATCTCCGTTAGCCTTCTTCTGTGCTGCCAATATCTCACTACTTATGCATGTGTATAAATTAGCAAAGTTGTTCAGAAACACAACTAATTTTGCAGTATCATCCTCAAAATGTGCACACCATTTATTAACTTCTCCCGTATTTTTATCATTTTAAAGTCAAATCGTTAGTGACAATGAAATCCACAATGTTTCTCTCAAAGGTTTCTATCCCAACATATTTGATTATGCATATGGATTATGTGAATTTTCCAAAATTATTTTGGTTGAAAATCAAGTATACTAATACGTTATATTTTGAGGTTAATTAGCACCTCATCAGTGGCAGTGATTGAGAAAACCATTACATCTTTCAAGTTTTGTGGTTACTTAATCTCGAGGGTTTGATGAAGAGTTCTTGATAGCCTCCGTAATAACCAAATAATGAAAATGTTAAAGTTGTATACTCTCTTTAATCTAAACTTACAAAAGTCTCTTTCTTACCATGTAAATAGTGCCGTGCTGGATTCTCTCAACCGTGCGCTAACTTCATTTTATAGGGGAGTAATTACTAAAATTTGAAGACCTTACATTTCTTAATACAGTTTCTAAACAATTATAGGGAAACTTAGTTGTTAGACCAAAGCTTATAGTCTCTATCCAATTCGTTTCTGCTATGAGTGCGTCAATCCCATCAGTTTCTTAGTGGAGAAGTGTTTTGACCAAAAGGGCATGTTATACAATATTGCTAGCCCCCTTCGATCATAACGTATCAACTTTATAGCTATTCTATTCCTGTTGGGATACATATTTCCACGAAATGCTTTTCTTTTAGTATAGCATTTGCAGGCTTTGTCCAATATCCATTTGGATTAATGCCTTTTATACTTTTTTCTGTCAACATGTTTACACACTCCATTCAACATGGGCTAACCTACTTTCATCTTGATAGTAGAAGCAATGCTTGTGTTATGGGGTTTGACCAATTCTGAGTTTGTTTCGTGTTAACTTGTAAGCAATGTAGCACTTGAAAAAGTGACACTTGATATAGAGATCTTTAGGATCATTGGTCAAAGAAATATGGGTAGAGAGAAGCTCCTTTCTATATAGTTTGGGAAGGTCAAGTTTAACCAACACAAATTTTTTAATTTCATGCAGGTTCTAATGAATATATTAGCAACATGAGGAGCGCTTGAGCAAGGGGCATGCTTAGATGCTCTTATCTCATTAATGTTGGACTCATCCGTCAATCAAACGGTATGTTTCTTGTTATATGATATTTAAGCTAACAATCAATACCACAGTTTTACAAGTAAATGCATTGATGTACTACTAAAGATGATCACTTGTTTTCCTTAATCCCTGTCAGCAGCTTTATCGTTAGTATTTTGTCAAAAGGGCTTTTAATTTTTACCTCCAGCTCTGTCTAACCAGGCAATCTGGTATGTTGTGGTCGACTGATTATACCAGGATTTTGAGGAATGTAATGGCATTGAGGAAGTTGCATTGCTTATCGGAGACAAACAAGCAGATGAGAATTTGAGGTATGCGTCCAACTCTTATCAACCCATCCCTTATCGGAGTATGCAACACTCATATGAAAGAATGTAAGTAGAAGACATACATAATGACATAAGTATGTTCTTATCAGGATGAAATGTGGAGAGTTCTTGTTGTTACTGATTGGGCATGTAAACGGGAGGGAAGGAGCACCGATGGCAGCCATACATGAGGACATAAGGCGTCTCCGGTGAGAAATCAGCCTCCTTGATATGGGCTGCCAGTCAATTTGGTTCAACTCTTGATCCTGAGCAAAGACTCACGGCTCTGCGCATCCAAGCTCGCAGGGTCCTCGAGTCCCTAGATTTGTATTGACCAGACTATATATAAGCTTGTATTGATTCAACTCAATTTGTAATGAACATGTGTTGTAGATATTTGATATTATGAAACCAAATTTTTGTGTGTTAATTCTGGTGGCAATATAAACTCCAAAATGTTACTCCCTCCGTCCCATAATTATTGTCCCCCGACAAAAAACACACAGTTTAATAAAATTGCATTTATTACTGTTTTCTCTCTCTTACTTTTTGACAGAATGACAGTTTTACCCTTAGCTAATTAATTAAAGTCTTCTTTAAGTTCGTAATAATAATTTCAAACAAGGGTAATATAGTAAACTTGATCAAACTTCCCTATCTATTTTTAGTAGTGGACAATTAAATTGGGACGTCCCAAAAAAGAAATATGGACAATAAAAATGGGACGGAGGGAGTATATTTTTCATACTAGGCTTGCAAATTATTAGTCAACCATGTAGTATTCTATGAAAGGGAATGTCTTCAAGAGTTGAGGAATGAATGAATGATGTCTGTCCATTTCCAACTAAATCCTATGGAAAATATATATTGCTATCTGATGAAAAGTAATACCCTGTATGCTTAATTTTCATTCATGAATTGGCCTAATCACAAAAACCGGCATATCTTAAGAGACTCCGGTGAATCTCATTTCAATATCGTATGTTACTACAAATAATGCACTTATTGAATCCTTAATTAGGTTGAATACACAAATGTACTTGCACAATTACTTTGATAGTTGCATCAATCAGATGCACAACAAGCACTAAGCACTGAATAGTTCATTTAAGAGAGAACTTTGTTTAAGAAGTTATGCGTGGCAAAAACAGTTCAAAGTGCTGTGAGGCAATCATTCATTCTGTATTTCTGTAGATGGGGAACCAACATGCCTTGGTGGAGAAGACAGATACGGTTTTGGAGGAATTTCCAATGATGCCAAGTCGTCTTCTAACATTTCCAATACTTTAGTGATTGGCGGGCGGCTCAAGGGATTCGTTTGTATGCACCATAAACCCACTATAATCATCTTCCTTACCATCTCGTTTTCTTCAGAACTCACAATCCCGTGCAGTCCAAGTTGCTCCTCATGAAATTCAACCTTTTTGTATATCCAATGAGGAAAGTATATTTCACTTGTATGGTCAACTTCAACCTCGATATTTTTCCTCCCTCCAACCATTTCCAGAATCATCATTCCATAACTATACACATCTGATTTATGTGATACTTGCCCAAAATTTCTAGAAAAAGTTCAGGAGCAATATACCCCGGTGTTCCTCTCATATGGGACACAGATATCATGCTTCTTTTCTCAAAGAATAATTTTGCAAGCCCAAAGTCGGATATCTTAGGAAAAAAATCTTTATCCAGAAGAATATTATGTGGCTTTATGTCAAAATGCAAGATGCGTGTGTTGCAACCACTATGCAGGTATTCTAAGCCTTGGGCAATTCCAATTGCGATTTGGTGCAACTTTTCCCATCCAAGATGGCTATCACTCGAGGTTTCCCGACCATATATGAACCTCTCAAGGGAGCCGTTAGGCATGAATTCGTAGATCAAAGCTCTTCGATGGCCATCACAGCAAAATCCCACAAGTTTGACGATATTAACATGGCAAGTCCTGCCAACACTTGCAACTTCGTTAATGAAATCTTCACCATTACCTTTTAATTCACTTAAAATCTTTACTGCCACTAGGTTTCCATTGCTCAGCTCTCCTTTATACACTGAACCAAAACCTCCTTGTCCTAGTTTGACTTTAAAGAAGTTAGTCATCTTCTTTACTTGCGAATAAGTGTACTTTTTTGGATCCAGAAATTCATGCTTCTTTAGAAAATTAGTTACATTGACACTATTCTTTGTCCTTCGGCTCTGTCTAAGCTTCTTTTTAAAGAATACAAATATTACAACCGATATCATCACTACTCCAATAATGAGAGCTGCAAAAATCAACAAATGAAAATTATTAGTATTAATGATAATAGAAATTAGCCCAAATGTGCCATGGTATATGTTTTAGCCATTTAATGAACTAATATTGTCATATTTGAATGTATGTATACTTTCCAAAATTTCTTACATATACCAAGTTTAACAATGTTTTATCTGAAAAAAAAAATTAATTAAAGAAAGAATTATATTTAATTAATACTTCTAAAATCATATCCCATGACACAAGTTAAAAAACCCTTAGGCTAAACGTAATGAGACGACCTTTTGCGGTCGGTCGTCTCATGTGGCAATAAAAGAGACCTGGTCATCCCACTACGCCGACCGAAGCAAGACCTGGTCAGTGGTCACCCTCAACCTTTGCAAAGTTAGGGTCTTCTGCACGACCTTACAATTGGAGGAAGATTTCGTATTAAAAAAAATTAACTCTTTCTTTTATATTTTTATTTAAAAAAAATAAACAATCCCCCATTCACTATAAAATCTCACTTTTTATACCATTTTTAATCACAAAACACATACATTTTATACACTTTCATTATCTTTTTTAAATGGCTTGTTCGATACCACATAGCGACGATGAAATCCAAGCTTTGGTTCAAAAACAAATTGACGAAGATATGGTTCATCAGAAAGCGATTCTGGATTTAGCCTTGCAATTTGATAATGCATGCACAACTAAAGAAGATCTTAGAAAAGCATACGAGAAATGTAATCACATTCCACAAGAGAGCCGTGCTTTGATCGACACTTTCTTAAAAGAAGGTTCTGATAAAGATTACGAGCTAAATCTTTCTATGTACAGAAAGGCGGCAAAACTAGAAAAACAAATGAATGCTAAGTTAGCTTGGATACATGAAAAATACAACCACCGCTCAGAAACCCATATAGGTGGTTCGTCATCACAGACACATGAGATTGGTGATGTATACCTTACTGCGGAAGAGTTACATCAACTACATCTAGATGAAGAAGCCTTAAGAGAAACACTAGAAGAACAAACAATGGATGAAAAGGCACGGGAGGAGAAGATTAGGCAAAAACAAGCTGATGATGATGAATACTTTATGGAATTTGGGGTGATGAGAATTGATTCAGATTACGAGTCATCAGATTAATAAACTAGAAACTATTTTAGTGTAATGTTGTTTTAATTTAATGTTTTAAATAAAGTATTGTATTTTAAATTCCGTTATTATATTTTCAAATTTTGAATTCCAACGGCTAGTTTTTCGTTATAAATACCCCCACCATCTCCTCATTATATCACACAACTTCTTATCCAACTATCCAGATGGATTCCAATTTCACTAACGAAAATGATCCATGGGAATACAGTCTTGATATAGACGATTCTGATCTCCATTTAACACATGTTCTGCGTTCGTCTAGTAGCGCACATGTTGAACCATCTCCATACACCCCAAATCCAGTTACCATAATACCCGGTCCTGCGGGTGTTGTTCAGCTCTCTAATAGCATATGTGTTGAACCATCTTCCTCAACCCCAAACCCAGTTAGGATAATACCCGGTCCTGCGGGTCTTGTTCAGCGAGCCAAGCTGCTTAAAGAAAATGTATTTATTCTTGATCCGGATGGGGCTTTAATGTCGACACAAGAATATATGCAGAAAGTTGTTGAGGATGTGGGTGAGGATGCTGATTTTAACAGTGGGGCGTGGGTTAGCGCCACTAACTATGTGAATGCTTTTGGTGGCACTGTAACTGGATGTTTGGGAGACATCGACAACTTTCTTAAAAAGGGAAAACTTGAACAAGTTGTTGCAATAGTGAAGTCTTGTTCTCCGAATGCTCTTGGAGATTTAAATGTGACTCTGAAAGATCTATCGGGTACAGTACCTGGAACAATACACTACAAAGTCCTTGATGTGGGTAGTTATGAAAAGGATATTACAGTAGGAGCTGCTATGATACTTGCCAATGTCTCAGTTTTTACTCCTAAACCATCAAAGCATTACCTTAACATTACAAAAAGAAATGTGGTTGAGGTTTTCCATAAGGATACGGTTTCATTAGCTTAACATTATTGTTATTCAATTCCGTAATGTAATTTTCAATTTCGTAATGTAATTTTCAATTCCATAATGTAATTTTCAATTCCGTAATGTAATTTTCAAATTTGAAATCAAACAACTACTATTCCAACGGATACTCGAACTATATGTTTTAAAACGTATCTGTGTTGTATTTTTAAATTCCGTCAAGTTCATGTTTTGTATTTCCGTAATTTTTTTCCGTCTTTTCTTCCGTGTATTTTTATTTCCGTATTTTAATTTGTAAAATGTTTAATTATTAATGTAATATTTTTTTTTAAAAAAAATTTGTTCGGTGTCCTCGGCGGTCACCACTACATGTGTTTGGTCACTGTGTGGTCTAAGAGAGAGAAAGCTGAGTTGGCGCTGACGTGGCGGTGTCCTCTGCGGTCACCACAACATTCATTATACCTTTATATATAAAAGGTAAGATTGCCTCCCCGAGGAGGCATTAATGCTTGGGTAGACCGGGTTTTCTCTGGTCTGGTTTGGTTTTCCTTCCTCTCTACCCGGGTTTATCTATTGTGCTCTCATTTGACTCCACCTGTAATTCATTGATGCTACGTGTTTTTATCTCTCACCATATCCCCATTGCACCGCTTCCCACCGGATCCCCATTCCACCAGGCGAATAATTATCATCACTTGCTGTAGAAACGACGGACAATTCATTCAGTTTAAACGATTTGTGTTTAAAGGTATTTATGATTTTCTGAAAGTTAATTCTTTGCAATTACTTATGAAAAATTAGGGCTTGAGTTAGAAATTGGTAGATTTTTAATACAAGAGTATTATAAATCATGATTAGTTTTTTGTTGTTGTCAATTTCTGTTTTTGATGGAATTTTGAGATGGGTTTTTGTTGACATGCAAAATATGTCATTAGTTTTCAAGCTATGAGTTTTAGTTTATAATGGAAGGTGGCTTTGGTATGGTGTGTACTAATGACTGAATTTTTTTGTTACAACTTGGCAAAAAGTGGAAGGACGGCTGAGAGCGAGAATTGCTCGCCTCAGCAACCTCTACAGGCTATGATAATTATCGCAAGTGAAAAAATAGCAATCTTGAATGTGACAGTCTATGATAACTCTGAACGGCTTCGATTAAGATGAGACCATTTGTATCTTGGCGGGGCGACCTACTATGGCCGCAGCCATGGCGGACGTGTCCTCTTTAATCTATTGTTGGCCTGTTTGGTTGAAACGCCTAGGCTGATGTCATCAACTTTAACTCCTAATGCAGTGTACGGAGTTTTGGTTGCATTGCTTAATCTAGGGAGTGTTTGAGTATCTTTTTTAAGGATGATGAAGAATGTGCCGATTTGTAAGTCAGGTTTGGTTCACTATACATCGTTATTGTGAGACTGACATGGATTTTAGAATCTTCAACTAAAGGCGTAAACATCCGTGTTTTGGCAGGGTAAACTTTTTAGTTTGCAACCATTGCGGATGTCTACGCTTTTTTCGAAACTAAAGTGCATAGAATATCTAATGCACTTCGGCCAAAGGCGTAACCATTCGTGTTTTGGTCCTGCCATATCAACTATGGCAAATGTAACATATAGTAACCATTTTGGCAGGACAAAGTACCAACTTTGGAGCCATTGTAAATGCGACTTTTTTCTTGGATGGTCACTCCTGTGGAGCCTTTAAAGCCTGCATTTTGGACATGAGTGTTATAGTGTTATAGTCGAGCCACTAATCACGCTAACTATAAGTACTTTGTTTTCTTAAGGGGTATTTGTATTCGCTTATTCTCTGAGCTTATTTTGAACTTATGAGATTCGTTGTGAGTGTATGTGATGGTTTTTTCACTCGCTTATCTAAAAAATAGGCAATCCCAAACACCCTCTTATTGATGTTATGCCTTTTTTGTAACACCTTGGCTTATGGTATATAAGCCGAGTCGAATTGGATAACGCTTAAAATTTGCTTATGGTATATAAGCCGACTCGAATTGGCTCATAAGCCGCAAAATATGGACAGTTCTAGGCTCTTCCCTCTATGATAATAGTAACAGATTGATATTGGAACCTTGCCCTTAGCTGCAAATTAGCTTTGAATTCGTAATAAGCTGGAAGTGAAGTTAGACTTATATCTGTATCTTGGCGTGGCAGCACCAAGGCGTGCTTGCAGCCATGGTGGGTCAGACACCGTTTTAAATGTGGAATGTGACGCGATGTGAATGCGTATTTGATAATACCTATTTATGAAATTGTTGTCACTTTGTTATAGGCGATGATGATACTTATGTTGTGCGTTCGTTCCAGGTGACACCGGCTCATTTCTTGGCATGACATCGCCATCAAGATGGTGTTTGTAGCCGTGGCGGGTTGGCTGCCCTTTAACTGATACCACAGTCGCAGGTCTGAGCCAAATAAGTAACATTTTTTGGTATTTCAAATGCCACTGGAAATTGTTGTTACTGTGACGGTTAGAATTGGCGCCTCAGATTGAGGGGCGTTTGGATTAGGATCCGTTTTGATCAAGGGTGTAGTTTGGTGGGATCAGTAAACTTTTTTTTTATTCCTGAAATGCAGGTGTCAGAATTCACAATCGTGTGTAATATATTTGAGTAAACTATTCAAAAGCATTTTTGGGTGTCACTTTGTTATAGACGATGACGATACTTATGTTGTGCGTTCGTCCCAGGTAAAACCGACCCGTATCTTGGCAAGGCATCGGCGTCAAAATGGTGTTTGCAGCCATGGCGGGCGACTGATTGGATACATAGGATTATAATGCAGTTGCTATATTGTCTTCTTGGTCTTTCTGAGACTAGGCGATTGTTATTGCTAGATTGTCATATGTGGAATGTCATGCGATGTGAATACGTACTTGAGAATACCTATTTATGAAATTACTGTCACTTTATTATAGGCAATGATGATACTTATGTTGTGCGTTCATTCCAGGTGGAACCAACCCGTTTCTTGGCAAGGCATTGCCGTCAAAACGGTGCTTGCATCCATGGCGGGTCGACTGACCTTTACCAGGTGCCGCACTCGCAAGTCTGAGCCAAATAAGTAACATCTTTCGGTATTTCAAGTGTCATTGGAAACTATTCATTTTTTGGGTCTTACTTTATTATATGCGATGATAGATAAGTTGCTCAATTTTAGAATCCTTGACATGATAAATCTTTGGCACCTACCAAGTACTTGAAAAAGATTCCAACAAAATATGGTTCTTATACAAATGATATAAATTCTATGTAATATCATATGCTTTAGAAACCAATGGATGTACAAAATATATAGGAAGTAGCTCATGAGCACGTGGTCTGCAAACGATAACTTTAGGCTTAGGATAACGAAATAAGAAGCTTTAAATTGTCCATGGTGTGTGTTCTAATCTTAGTGTTTGTTTTTGCAGCGACGTGTCAATCATTCTGCCTTGATATATAATTGATTTACATAGAGAAATCCGGGTTACATATGAACGATGACACAGAATTGTGAAGTGATTGTTTTCAGTTAGGAATGAAGTATTAGCCAAACGAATGACTCTTGGTGAGAGCAAAAGAATGAGACTCGGTCAGGTGAGGGACAAGAATAATTATGTGTTAAACTATAGGCGTTTATTTATATTTTTACCATGTGAATGTCGAATTGAATTTACAATTTCCGTTATGTGTTTTGAAAAATGACTTTTTCAGTTATCAAATTGCGAAATCCTAAGAATGAAATTAATCAAAGAATTGGCTAATATACTTCATGCTAAGCAGCTCGCAAGTCTTTTCAGTGTAATGACAATTTTTAATTCTATAATTAGTTCTGAGTTTCATATAATCACTCTTTTGGTCCAGTTATATGACATGAAATATTTTACATCTTGACCAGGCGGAGGGGATCAACATCACTGCAAATTCTATGCGCCCCGGATTCATTGCCATTATCATTGACATTTTCCGCGGCTATAAAATTTTCTTAGGTATGTATGACGTATACAATCCTACAATGTTGATTATATACACACTGGCATTAGATATCGTTTATTGACTTTTTTTTTCTTGGTGTAGTTATCGTCGACAAGGTTCTGAAGTACTTGTTGCACAGGTTTGTATTTTAGTTTTTATTTTGTTTAAACCTGTACGTACCAATTATGCAAAGTGGTTTACATTTTGTTTAATTTGGTTTTAGGGTGCTACAACAACGTGCTATATAGTGTTGAATCCTAAAGTGAAAGGTGTTACGGGTAAGTACTTTTCTAATAGTAATCTGGCGGAACCATCAATGATTGCTAAAGATCAGGACTTAGCCAAGGAATTGTGGGATTTTAGTTTGGGCTTGACTAGCTCTAAGTGATGATTCATTCAGTTTCTTTTAAATACATTCTTTAGGGGGTGTTTGAGAAAAGCTTATTCAAAGGGCTTAATAAAAGAACACGTTAAACGACGGTTGTTAATTGAATAGATTTGTATCAACCTTTAGGGGGTGTTTGGGAAACCTTATTCAAGGGGCTTACTAGCTTATTGTGCTTTCAGAAAGCTACTAAGCTCCTTGAAAGTGTTTGGATAAGCTTATTTCCATGAGGTTATATTATTTTGAGGACAAATAAATCCGAAAGAAATTATTTTTCACGTATTGCATTCCAGTTTTATCTGCAATCTAACCTCCTCTTGATATATAGGCTGCTGCATTTGGAAGTGTATGAACATTGTTGAAGCTGATGGTGAAGCTGATGATCCTGGTGCTTTGGCATCCGTTGGATGTTTACGTGCTATTAGCACAATTCTTGAATTAGTCAGCAGAAATAAGCCTCTCTTACGGGTCAAATGGGCAAAATCTTAATATTTGACTTCAGGAAATGGATGAAAAGAAATAATTTCAAGCTTGAAATAATTATGGGTATCTATATTATCAAGTAATCGCAATGCATTGTTTATGGATATTATTAACGGCTGTTTGCATATTTCAGCAGCCACTTGGCTGTTATTAGGGGCTGTTTAGATGGCATCTTATTAGGGGTTGTAATTAGGGACGCATGTGTCTTATTAAGGGTTGTTATTGGTTTATATTCAACGTCCATTCAATAGCAAAATTGCATATTTCAGGAGCCATGTGATTGTTGTTATTAGGGGCTGTTTGAATAGCGTATTATTAGGGGGGTATTATTGGCTGTTATTAGGAAGTTTTCGCAACGTTCAATTATTTCAAAATAGTAAAAGGTTGTGCTTTGTATTTCAAGTCTTTAGTGGTTAGCTAATACTATAGTAGTAAACTTCAAAGATGGTTGCTGGAAATGACAGGGGGTGTTTGGGATAAGCAGTTTTGAGTAATCAGGTCCATAATTGCTTTTAAGAGGCGTTAGTAAGGGGGTTCAAATAAACTGTAAACCCGCCGAACGAAGCCATTTTGCTTAATCTTAAACCGAAAAACCCGAAAACTGAAAGAACCAAAAACCAGAAAACCTGAAAACGAGTTAGTACAGATTGGTTTTGGTTTTTTTATTTGTAAGTACTTACGTCACTCATTCTATAATTCAATATGGTTTAACTTTTTTTAAAGATGGTTCATTATGTAACAGTAGCAAATGGAAAAGGGTATGTTATGGGATTTAGTTGCTTCATATACAGACATGCACCTAGGTGTTAAGATATAAAATGAACATTATACTTGCTACTACTTTGTTATTTGTTTAACTCATGGCATGGATTAACATATATCTATTAGTGTAATTTTTGGATTTATTTTTTATATATGTGTAACATGTGATCTGGCTTGGCTACAGGTCACGCTGTTAAGCTACCCATCTACATGAGCATTTTTGTCACATTATGGGTGGAACTCGACATTGAAGATGTTAAACATGGCGTTCCAATAATTGGGCGGCCAATGCATGTGGAGCCGAGGATGAATGCAACAATATGAAGCAATTTGTGTTATACAGCGTGAATGTCACAGCTTAGAGGGAAGGCAAAAGTTTAGGAATTGTTACAGATTTGTTGGATTCGACTACTGATACATTTTTATTTGAGTATTGCTACGTTTGACCCAATCATGAATCAGTATAAACCGTAAACGTAAAACCCTGCGCTCCGCAGCGGAGCGCGGGTCAAAAACCTCGTTTTATATCATATATAAGATTCACCACATTTATTGTGGAGTATTTATGATTCAATCTTAAGTTAACCTGTCTCAAGATTAAAAATAAAATGTACGTAACAAATTGATGTGAAACTTTCATACATTTATTAGCATTCATCTCAAGTAAATGCAAACCATAATAATGAGCATTAACAAATGGATGTGAAACTTCCATACATTTATTAGCATTCATCTCAAGTAAATGCAAACCATAATAATGAGCATTTAACGAAGACTATTCATATGGTTCGAAGGTTACTGATTAGTAGTATAAATAGTTTACATCCACTCTTCCACAAAGCACACATTCTAACGCCGTTTCGAGAAAAAATTAGTGGCAAAGGTAGTGGCGGCAAAGGTGGTGGCAAAGGTGGAAGCAAAGGAGGCGGTGGTGGAGGAAAAGGTGGTGGTGGCTCAGCTAAAAGTGGATGTGGTGGCAGTGGCGAGAGCGGGGGAGGATCGGGTTCCATGAAGGCGCCGAGTGGTGATGGTTCTAGCAGAAAATACTATCGATATATTGGCTCACTTACAACTCCTTCGTATATCGAAAATATTGTTTGAACCATTGTTAATAAGGTAGTAAACTTTCTATATCATTCATATGATTTTTTTTTATAAGTACTCTTCATACATGACTATAATGACATTAATACTATTTTTTCAAAATTTATTAGGTGAGAACGGTTTCATGAGCACAACTATATGAAATACGTGACGTTGTCCATGATATAAGTTTTTACACATTTAATTTTCAATAGGAACTATCTATAGGATACACATACATATTCATTTTACGTGCTGATGTTACAGGAAGCGAAAACTAATGAAAGGCCGGTACAAGCTCTTAATAGCCGTTGGTTGAAGTTTTAGAGCTAGGAGCTTGACTATATATATATTATTGTAATTGAATTTGTGGAAAATATTGTCATATACGGGATATGATATGATTTAATTTATTCAATAGGAACAATAATTTTTAGTTTTTTATGATAGAAAATTCAGATGTAAAATGTTATATTTATACTTTTTATGTTATAGAAGAAATACATGTTCTTTGGTTTGCAATTACTCACAAAAACATGGTTTGTTTGGTTGTGCATAAATTTGTATCACATGAGATTTTTATAAGCCGTTAGTTGTATTTTCCTAATGGCATCTCTAAGGGAGTCACAATGAACGAAAATGAGACGCATGAAAACTTATTAAATAAAAGAATTAATCGTAACATCTTATAAGTTATTACTAAATCAAAATAAAAGTGGTGTGATGTACTCTTTGAATTCCTAAATGACATGACTTTTAATTCACATAAGTAAAAGTTCAATTTCTCAAAAAACAAGTCTGGTGCAACGCACGGGTATGAACGCCTCGTTTCAAGAGTAAAAACAAGTTATTTTTTAATCGCTTATGTTTAGTGCCAAAAAGACGTGTCATTATTACTATAAGATGTTTGATGTTTCAAGTTCAAATCTAGCAAGATACAAACAACCATGAAGTCTTTGCGCTGATGAGGTGGTAAAACTTTACTAAGTTTTACAACTCCCTAGACAGTGTACCTAACCGTTGTAATGTAGTATAGGCAAGACACGAGGGTTGTTATCGTTCTCTAAGGGAATAATGTGTGAAGGTTCGAACTATATGTAACTAAGGTCTACATGTTGAAAGAAGAATATTTTTTGTATTTTTATATTTTATGAAAGCAATTTAAATCTAGGGTTTAAAGGGGGTTTGTTTTAAACTAATTATCTAATAATGAAAATAAATCTAATGTGGAGAATTCGTATGATAAAAGAGAAGTGTTTACTTAATCATGCATGATCCTTAGTATGCTTCTCCTAACTCTATTGCCTTGTCACACTTGAGATGTATGTGTAAGTATTTTCGAGAATCATGAAGAAATACACAAAAACGCCTCTACGTGCTAACCTTGCTAGGAAACCTACAAGTCAAGTAGTAATGAAGACCTATTAACAAGGCTCCATATAGACACCATTAAAATAGTTAAAATGGGATCACCATAATGGGAAGTAGTATGAAGACTATTACCGTTGAATCCTTTCTACACAATCATGCCGCTCTAGATCTTCGATACACTTAATAACTAGTTGTTCTAGAGTCTAAACTGCATACACATCAATCAAGAACACATTAATTAGGATTCACATACCAATTCACATGAAATCATAAGCAAACACTTATAAGATCTAGCCTAGCATGTTAAAGATAAGTTAAAGCACAATAACCATATCAAACAATAAACATATTAAGAAGAGATTAAAGGATAAAAGAACTTCACCTATATGAAACAATCGATTGGGAAAAGGACAAAAAGATTGGGAAATCTCAAATACTCTCCAAAGTCACTAAAATCGACCTCTACCGAACACCACTCCTAAGATGCAATATAAAACCAAAAATTGAGGTTGTATTATAAAGAAAAAACGATCCGCGAAGGCGTTCGCAATTAATCTATGCCGTCACATAAAACACCGCGAAATCTTCTTAGGTTTCTTTATGTCGGCTACCCATCCAAGCGCCGTCACCATTTCCTCTGACCGGTCCGCTTAATAATCCAGACGCGTCCGCAAGTATTCATTCCTGACGCCGTCTCCACCTTCTGTGAGTAATTCTTCAAGCCTTCTTTTGTGTAAAGTTGTACTCTTGTCCCGTTTCTTCCAAAATAGAACCTAAGTCACGTGTATTTCCTCAAAATGTCTTTCAAGTGCTAAAAATGCAAAAAGATATGATTAAGCACATATTTTAAGCATTTTTGCATGATTATAACGGTTAAATGACCCCGAAAAAGTGTATAAAATTACACCTCATCAAATACCCCTACACTTGGGATTTACTTGTCCCCAAGAAAATAAGCTTTTCTACCTAGACAATAGCAATATCGGGAGCATTTAACTTACTCTTTAAAGCTATTCATGGCACAATCAATTAGACCTCGTAACTAGAAGCACGAAAATTATACACTAGCACCTCACAATAAGTGCTTGGATTCTCTCTTTCTCTTAGGTGTATAATGAATTATAACAATATGGGGAACGAAAAATTTAACACTCATTACCTATCATAGCATACAAATTACCATAGGCTTGATAAATGATCAAACCTCCACCGCTAGACGTAAGTACTAAAAGTTACTATCAAATAGGTCTTTAAAGGGCTGTGGGGTGTAGGTGTAATATGATAAACATGGAAACGGAAATAGATGGGAAATATTTGAGTAACTTTTTGGGTAAATTTGGGGTGAAGTGTTGATTTAATCATTTATAAGAATACACGCTGATTTGGTTGCTAAGCTAAAGACTCGACCACTTGGACAAAGATATATAAACTCTGCACAACTTTACATCAAACTCTTTCTTTTTTTTCTCCTTTTCTTTTCATAACATCACTTTGGGTTTATAGATACACCCCTACACTTGAGCTTTTACATACTCGATACATGAACTAATCTAATGACCCGAATTAAGGTGGATCAAAATAACATGGAGATTATCCAACAAACATATGGGGGTTATTGACTTGCCTTTTCTTCCCCATTCTTTCGCAAAATAAATACTACTATGAATCCTAATCGTCCCAAAATTGTATTTACAAGGATAAAGAGTTAGCAACCGTGTACTCAAATAATTAACTTGGGTTAAACAATAATGTACTAAAAACGAGTACATACAAGATAGGCTAAGGAGATTTGGGTGTAATAATTGGTTTAACTAGGGGAATAGTTATATAGTCGTCATGTGTTTTGAATTATTACACCCAATTATTAAACAATAATGTACTAAAAATGAGTGCATGGCAAGGGTGTGAGATAGTTATATAGTCGAGGTTACCATAATAGCAATTACAGGTTTAAAACATGGGTTAATTCTAGTGCCTCTTATCATTTAGCAAATCTTAATACTCACTACGCGGTCTCGGGATGCATCATTAAATCAAGTTCTAGAATTTAGTACACTACCGGTACACTCTCATATAATTTAAAACCGATACCAATGCTTTAGAAAAGGCGATAAAATCACACATGCACGAACACATTCATGAACGCGACACATGCAATTGCTCTTTTCTTGGCTCGAGAAAGCTAAAGGGATAAATTATCTTGGGTATCAAAGATGGATACTCGAATTCCTAAAGATCTAGGGGCGAACCTTACAATTTAGGGGTGGAATGTTTTTGAGTGGTAAGGTTTTTGTGTTAATCATATAATTCCTTATCCAATGAGACTCTACTAGTACTTAGTTTCACCGGTACGTGCCATAAAAATTTTAAATTTGGGTCAAAATTACATTCTATGCTATGTTTTGATATATTACTCGTTATATTAAGGACAAAGCAAAGACAAATGAAAGAATAGTTTCTAAGGCTTTTATTTCCCCCCAACACTTATTATGAACATTGTCCTCAATGTTCCACAAAGTACTCGTAAACGAATAAAGGGAAAAAGAAAAAGAGCGAAAGAAACTAGTACTCCCTTGGTTTTGCTCAATGATGGAGAAGAAACAAATGATTCCGGCTAAATTGTCATCCAAAAATTGTCCACATGAAACTCCTAAGAACTTCTGGGCTTCTCCTTATCAAATATAACCTGCAAATCAAAGACAAGATACAACTATACCTAGCGTAAAATTGGCGGAATGATAAATACAACTATATGATTTAGGGGTTTTGACTCTATGAAAACAAATAAAAGATAGGATGAATGTGTTAATGTAACTATGGTTTCCTGCAGGTTTTAATCAAATTACAAATTCCAAAAATTATACAAATTTTCAAAAAATTAGAAAAAATACGAATTTTACTGTAGCAGGGTGGCGACGCAGTCAGGAAAAATCCTGACGCCGTCTCCACGTGCTGTAAAGAAATTTTTTTTTCTTGAAAATTTTCTCCACGCAAGTCCTATTAGTATTTCTTGCAAAAACCACAAAATTTATTAACACAATCATATGACTTAAAAAACACACAAGACGCGAATTTATCTGAATTATTTATTTAACATGTTTGAAATAGTTCTTATAAACCGGATATTTCCCCTACACTTATTATGCAAAATACCTTTGATTGAGATTAAGACGAGGTTAAAAACAAAACAAAGCATGATTACAAAATTATTTTCAAACAATTAAAATAAACAATAAAGAATTAAAACACACATGGACACACCTAAAGTGTAAGAAATTAAAAGATTGGGTAAATGAGACGTGCTTGGGTTGCCTCCCAAGAAGCGCTTGTTTTTGTTCGAGTAACGAGCCTGACTCTACCCTTATTTAACAGATAAAGGGGAGGGTTCCCCTACACTTGAGTTCAAGTGCGGGTGATAGTAACGGTACACACCATTGTTGTGAGAAGGGGTCACATGCTGAAAAATTAGTTGTTGAATTATATGCTCCAAATGATGTGTTTCTTTAATCCTAACCTTCTCTACTTCTTTTGGCCTAACGGGTGAATTAAGTCCTTTTCCTAGAAAAGAAACTTCCTTAGATTCTAATTCCCAATCATTTTCTATCATCTCCATATTCGAAAAATCAACACCTAGGGATCCACTTTGTTTTAATAAACCTGGTTTAAATCCATAATGTTTCTTAAGATCATCAATGCATGGGTGATAATAGCAATACATATCCTTAGGGTAGAAAGACGCCACATGAGGCGAAGGTGGTGTATTAATGGTTGATTTGTCTACTACCTCCATCCTAAAACTATCCCGACTATGTGGTTTGATGGGTGGGGCAGTTCCTCTTTTGTCTCCTAGATTTACATTTAAGGGTGATAAATTAGGTAAACGTTGAGGCTCCGGTTCATTAACACTAGGAATTTACCTAGAACTAAGAAAGAGGTCATGGCTACAAATATTCAAGCCTAAATCCTCTAGTTTCGTGTGGTCTAAAGGTTCTACCTCCGTCGAGATTCCTATAGTCTCTTCTACTTCTTCCGGGTAAGTCACGGGGGGTGTGTATACCTCAAATGATGGGACAACTTGTGAGAAACTTTATGGGCTTGAATTTTCCACATCATATTGGGACTTGACATTTTGGTTATTGTTTGTACCAGGCTTAAAGCCAATTTACCTTACAAGAGGTGGACTGGGGAAGATTGTGCGGACGTATTTGACAGAGAGTGACTTTGGTGAGACAAATTTAGGTGTATGGAAAGATTACTTTTATGTGAGAGCTTCCGAGAATTTATGACCATTAAGGGGCTCGAGATCCTCAGTGTCGGGGTACCTCGTGAATTTTTTGATCTTTGTGAGTTTATTTTGTTTAACCCTTATTTCTTCTTTTAATTTCTCAACAACTTCCGAAGAGAGTTGCATAAAATCAATTCCTATAACGCACATGTATTCTTCAAGTTGGCGAACTTTTTCTTCCTGGTCAAGTATGAAATTCGTTACGAGACCTTCGAATTCTTTCTGATATGATGGCTCTAGTGGTAGTTGACGCATTGTATTGCTTGTCAGCCCACACAAGTCTCCACTCTTCCCCGTTAGCGAGATTGCATCCTTCATGAGGGTATCAACTTGGCATTCCATAACCCCCAATAATTGCTCTATGTTGCCGTTTTTGTAGTTAAGGCTTCCTTCTTCTAGGAAGATGGGATCGTTCCATCTTCTTCCTCATATCAAGCCAACTCCTCGATAGTGTTCCAAGCCTTTTCTGCACTCAATTTTCTCAATCGGTCTTCAGCGGCGTAGTCCACTGTCCTTTTTAAGGTGTGATCAATGCGGTCATAAAATATTTGCACTTGGAGCTAAAGATCGATGCCATGCTTCAGAAAGAGATTCACCTTGGTGTTGTTGGAACAACAAGATATCGTTATGAAGTTTAGAAGTCCTTCCCGGTGGAAAGAATTAAGCAAGGAAACGATTAGTGAGATCCTCCCAAGTAGAGATGGATCCCACGGGGAGACGCTCAAGCTAATTGCTAGCTTGATCTCGAAGGAAAATTGAAATAAACGCATGCGCGTCCTTTCCTTATTATCACCATTAAGGTCAAGTGAGTCCACAAGTTTTAAGAAAGCCTTAAGGTGTTGATTTGGATCCTCGAATCGAAGTCCGTGGAATGAGCATCCGTTTTGCACCAACCGGATGGTGTCAAATCGAAGAGGCACCACATTGTTCCCATCGGGGATCTCAATGGTGTTTCGGTAGCCCTTGTGGCTAGGTTTGGAGTAATCTTCTAAGGTACGACGCGGATTTCGTTTTCCATGGAGGTGAACGAAAAGATTTACAAAACAAAGGGCACAAAGAAAAGATAGACTACAAGAAAGCTATTGACAAGAAAATAAAAATCTCACTTGAAAGGATTCAAGCGAGTAGACCTAAGCTAAATAAAATTTGGAACCTATACTATTCCCCGGCAACGACGCTAAAAACTTTGATGAGGTGGTAAAACATCACTAAGTTTTACAACTCCGTAGGTAGTGTACCTAACCGTTGTAGTGTAGTATAAGCAAGACATGGGGGTTGTTATCGTTCTCCAGGAGAATAGCTTGTGAAGGTTCGAACTAGATGTAATTAAGGTCTACATGTTAAAAGAAGAATATTTTTGTATTTTATGAAAGCAATTTTGATGCGTAATTTATTTTAAATAAAAACTACGTCAGGTTTTACATTTATAAAACCCTAAATGCCTCGACTATTCCTACGTACTAAAGAGCAATGTACCCTATCGTGTATAGTGTAGTGATTGGTAAGTACGGGTGTTGACCCAAAGAAAGGTTTGTGTCTCTAATCTTCTAATTGATTTTATTATTCTACCTAAGAAAGTAGGAAAGAAAACATGTTTGAATACTTGAGATTATTATGGAGTGGTTTTGGTGGTAAGCCTTGCTTGTCGAAAAGGGAATTGGTATAGTGGAGGAAAACTAGAAAGGAAGAACGCTATTAATTATAATGACGTTTAGTGAAATGTATTATCTCAATCTTAAAGCCACTTTTTTTAAGAGATACGCTTAATTCTAAATAGGTGGTCTCCATATTAGTTTGCACTCCTAATCGAGTATTAATGTTAAGGGGTCATGGGTCGACCCACCAATGAATATTGGTCATTCACTTGGAAGAATAGAAATCACTTGATACCAAGAGATCTCACAACCTTAACTTAATACTTACTAAAGGCACAAGGATCACTTAAACGCACTACATAAAATAATAAAGAAAGCGATAAAACAACGAGATCATAACTTAATAAATCAAACGATAATTAAATAATTAAATGCCAAGAACAAATAATAAAGCACAATTAATAACATAGCAACAATAAATTAAACCGCATGATCAGCTCAATCAAAATAATATGGGTGATTATATTTGACCAAAATAAATTGAAGTATTATTACAAACTGTGATGAATTAATGCTCTCGATCCCCTAGTCGAATGCCATGTCAAACCCTAAAGGGGTTGCCCTACACCGAAGCAAGCAAGCTGTCTGCTCTCTTTTTCCTTCTTTTCTTTTCGGTCGGCTCACCACCGAATGAGATGATTGTCAATTGATATCAATTGATATCCTATATATAATAAATATAAAGTTTGGCAATTTGGCGAGCTTGACCCTTCAACTTTGTGACATGTAATAATTAACCCATGAAACTTCATCACTTTTATGTAACTTTAGTCCTTGTGATGAGTCATCATTATGGCGTAACGACATCGACCACGTTACGCCGTAAACCTTCTGACGTGGCTTTCCATCTTGTAGCGTAAAAATATGTTACGGCGTAATTAAATCCACACGTTACGCCGTAACCCGTAGTCAGCATAATTATCATTTTCATAATAATATTTTACAGCGTAACTCATGCGGGATGTTACGCCGTAGTGCCTCGTCAGCATCAAATCTTCATAATTAATAATTGATTACGGCATAACTCTTGCGGGATGTTACGCGTAATGTCATCTAAGCTTGCAAATCGATTATTGCTCGCCTTTGTGTCTAAATCTCGTGTTTCTTACATACACTTGCTTTTTACCTGAAAATAATGAAATAACAGTAAAAGTATCCAATTCAAGTATTTATAAGACAATTGCAAGTATTTTTAGGGGAAAATTGACACTAAAAAGTATCAAATATTTGATGTCATCAAATATCCTCTCACTTGACTTTTGCTTGCCCTCAAGTAGACCTGTTATAATAGTTTATAAAAATATTTCTCAGATTTAACTCAAATAAATGAATCTATAAAAGACTTATGATAGAAACATTAAAGCCGAACACCTCACAAAAAAGGGGATCAAAAATCACTCAACTCTCAACTAGTCTAAGTGTTTATTTTTGGGGTGATCACTCAACTACACAGTCATAACATGTATTCTATCATAAGCTTGGGAAGTACATAAATCTGCACCAGTTAGAATTAGGGTCTAAACAATTCCTAAAGGCAACATGGGTGATATAACACAAGTTTATTGGGTGATATAAGAGTTAGGATAGACATGGGATATACATTTAATTGGTATTAAGACCAAAACACAAAACAAATAGTCTTATATAATCTAAGGTGTCCATAACCGGCTACTACCCATCCATAGTCCAAGTCTTCGAGTGCGAAAATCTGATCATATTACCAATATGGGTTAGCTAATAATGAGATATTGCGGAGCGCGCTAACCCATTCTTCACTAGGTGGCTTATAGTTGCACCACCTTTATACTTTGGATGGCTTATAGTTGCACCATCCCCATAATCACTAGGTGGCTTATAGTTTCACCACCCTTTTATTTAGTTGGTTTTTAATTACGTAACCAACATCAAGAGTTAGATCACTAGGTGGCTTATAGTTGCACCACCTTTTCTTTTTCTTTTTTTACAATACTCCTTTATATATCACATATTCCCCACTTGAGATAAACAGTATCGAAAGCGATAATACCGAGGGATCTTCAATGATCATAATAACATGTCTTCAACGTAAGTGCCAATCTTCAAACCATTTTCCTGAACCATGGACTTAGGTAGCCAAAAATTTCAACTTAGGAATAAATATAGACTATAGGGTTGGCTAAGGTGAGATGGTGTAACAAAACATATAACAATGAGTGAAAACATATATTGGCTCAACAAGGGTGATCTAGGGGTATCTTGCACTAATGATGAGTGCAACAAAAGGGCTTTAAAACGGAAGGTCAACAAGTCAGTGTGACAAGTCGATAAACACACACATATAGGCTATTTGGGTGAATTCCTAAATGTTGCCTTCTCAAACCATTTATTCCTGCTAATCAATTAGGTCTCGAAAAGATGTACATGCCAAGTTCTAAAGTCTACAATACTACCGGCACACTCAATATTTTGGTAGATTTTTGTATAATAGATGAAAATGTATCATCAGGATTAAACCTCACCAATAGGAATATAGGGTAAATGTGCATTCGGCAAAGATTAATTCTAGTTTAGTTAATAAAAACATGTCAAAAATTTTAAAATTGGCATAATTTTTCAAAGAAAACTAGAAAATCGAATGCAAGAATAGGTCAAGTGATAATTCTACTCCCCCCCAACTTGATTTATACAATGTCCTTATTGTACATTAAGGAAATGAAAATTAAAGATAAGAGTAGAATTAGACAAGAAACTCCCCTGGATTTGCTTGGTATGATGAAGAGACAGCATGCTCTAAGCCATGCTCAAAGTCTGCTTCCACGAGCAACATTCCACTTTCCTACAACTCATCATCACCTGTATAGCATCCAACTAGTCTGGTTTGGGATACTTTCTTGTAGCTTGAATATCATCCTAGCACCACACAATGTGTATAGCTGCAAGAAAGACTAACACCAAAAGCATAAACCTAGACCAAAAGCACCATAGCACATAATGTACAAAACAATACGGGAAACAAAAATAAACCTAACTCACTTTTGTAGGAATCACGGTTGCATTTAGCGTATGCAACAAGCCTTTTAAACCACTTGGTAGCCCAAGTGGACGAGTGAAGTCTCGTGAGGGTTTCTAGAGAACATACCAACAAAGTTCATTTAGTTGTACATGGTTTAGAAATGTTTGCTCTCTTTTTCCTTATTTTCTTTCTCTTTTTCCAGAGAACATACCCTAAAGGGTTTGCCCTACACCGAAGCAAGCAAGCTGCTTGCTCTCCTTTTCTTTCTTTTCTTTTTGGTCGGCTCATCATCGAATGAGATGATTGTCAATTGATATCCTATATATAATAAATATAAAGTTTGGCAATTTGGCGAGCTTGGCCCTTTAACTTTGTGACATGTAATAATTAACCCATGAAACTTTGTCACTTTTATGCAGCTTTAGTCCCTGTGATGAGTCATCATTACGGCGTAACGGCATCGACCACGTTACGCCGTAAACCTTCTGACGTGGCTTTCCATCTTGTAGCGTAAAAATATGTTACGGCGTAATTAAATTCACACGTTACGTCGTAACCCTTAGTCAGCATAATTATCATTTTCATAATAATATTTTACGGCGTAACTCCTTTAGGACGTTACGCTGTAATGCCTCGTCAGCACCAAATCTTCATAATTAATAATTGCTTATGGCGTAACTCCTGTGGGACGTTACGCCATAATGTCATCTGAGCTTGCAAAATCAATTATTGCTTGCTTTTGTGTCCAAATCTCGTGTTTCTTGCATACACTTGCTTTTTAACTGAAAATAATGAAATAACAGTAAAAGTATCTAATTCAAGTATTTATAAGACAACTGCAAGTATTTTTAGGGGAAAATTGACACTAAAAAGTATCAAATATTTGATGTCATCAAATTTAAATCTCGGGTTTAAAGGGGGTTTGTTTTAAACTAATTATCTAATAATTAAACTAAATCTAATGTGGAGAATTCGTATGATAAAAGAGAAGTGTTTACTTAATCATGCATGATCCTTAGTATGCTTCTCCTAACTCTATTGCATTGTCACACTTGAGATGTATGTGTTAGTATTTCCGAGAAGCATGACGAATTACACGAAAATGTCATCTACGTGATACCTTGCTAGGGAAAAACACATGTAAGGTAGTATGAAGACTGTTACAAGGCCACTAGGGAGATAGACGTGCATTAAAATACTTAAAGGGGATCATCCATAGACGGGTAAGGTAGTATGAAGACTATTACCGATGGAATCCTTTCTACACAATCATTCCGCTCTAGATCTTCGATACACTTAAGTAACTAGGGTTCTAGAGTCTAAACATGCACACACATTAATCAAGAAGCAATATTATTGGGATCTACATACCAATTCACATGCAATCATAAGCAAACACTAATGAGATCTAGCCTAGCATGTTAAAGATAAGTAAAGCACAATAACCAATCAAATAATAAGACATATTGAAATATTAAAGGATAAACGAACTTCAGTATATTGAAATAAGCGATTAGAGAAGGTACCAAAGGGTTGGGAAACCCTAAAATACTTCCAAAGTCAGCTACAAATTGTTCTCTACCGAACATCACTCCTAATATGCTATATAAAATCTAAAATCAAGTTTGTATTTATAAGAAAATTATCCGCGACGGCGTCGCAATTAATCCTGAAGACGTCGCACCGCGAATCTTCTTAGGGTTTCTTTATGTCGGCTACAATCCATACGCCATCACAATTTTATGACGCGGTCGCTTAATAATCCAGACGGCGTCACAATTATTCTTGACGCCGTCTCCACCTTCTGTGAGTAATTCTTTAAGTCTTCTTTTGTGTAAAGTTGTACTCTTGTCCCGTTTCTTTCAAAATATAGCCCAAGTCACGTGTATTTCTTCTAAATGTCTTTCAAGTGCTAAAAATGCAAAAAGAAACGATTAAGCACATATTTTAAGCATTTTTGCATGATTATAAGAGTTAAATGACCCCGAAAAGTGTATAAAATTACACCTCATCATGCACCAATGTTTTGAAAAGGAACTTTACCCGATTTCAATATGTGTTCGATAGATTCAAATCCCATGAATTAGTCAGCCAAAATGTCGATAATCATAGTTACCATAAAATACCAAATCAAACAGTAAAGCCCTAACAACAAAATATAGAGAACAAAGTGAAAAAACAGTCCTTACGGTTTACATATCGTTACCCAAAAGGTCTCTAGAAAAAGTTTTAAAATCGTTCTTAAGGTTTAACCGTCATTACAAAAACAGTTTATGAGTTAGACATGAGGATTAGTTGTCAAACACAACTTTACATAAACAGTATGTGTTAGTTACCTCACTTTACATAAACCGTTCTCAAGTACAAAATTACGTATATAGTCACTCATAGCACGTCACACTACAAACATTGTCCATATATTTAAATTTTATAAGGAATTTCATATATATCCAATAAAACTTCAAAAATTACATATTTTCCCAACACACAAATTTTCAATGCATGATGTACAATGCTTTTAGCGCATGTTTATGTAAAAAAAATATGCAGTCATTAAAGTTTTATTGGAGATATTGTATCGGGTTTAGGCCAATCAATAGACACGCCTTTCTCAAATATGTCGATGGTAGTGTACTTAAAATTATCGTATAATACCCTCCAACTTTCAGAAACCTATTGAATTTTGGTCGCAACTTTTTTTCCACCCTGCTTGACCTGCAAACTGATGATGTACGTATTTTAATGTTTTTGTTTTTTGTACGTTTTTGTCCGTTTTCGTTTATTTTGTACGTTTTTTATGTATTTGTATGCTTTTGTACGTTTTCTTACCTTTTTTACGTTTTCTACGTTTCTATGTGTTTGTACGTTTTATAACTTTTTTTAGGTTTTGTACGTTTTCTTACTTCTTTTATGTTTTTATCCGTTTGTGTACGTTTTTAAACGTTTGTGTACGTTTTAAACGATTTTTTACGTTTTGTACGTTTTTATAGGTTCTTTACATTTTTTTACGTTTTTCTATGTTCTCTAACTTTTTTTTACGTTTTTATACGTTTCTATACATTTCTATACGTTTGTGTACGTTTTTATACCTTTGTGTACGTTTTTTGCATTTTTTTTGTTTTTGTATGTTTTCATACTTTTCATACTTCTTTTATGTTTTTATACGTTTTTATCTCCTTTATACGGTTTTTATACGTTTTTGTACGGTGAAAACGTACATACATGCCAAAATATACAAAAACGTATAATAAACGTACAAAAACGTGTGCAAACGTATAAAAACGTACGAAAACGTATAAAACTTACAAAAAATAGTTGAAACGTACCAAACGTTTGAAAACATACAAAAACGTACAAAAAAATATAAAAACGTAGCATTTTTAGTACACGTACTATATGAGTACATTTGAAAAAGTAGATAACTATATGAGTACATTTGAAAAACACAAATACTTCATATTTTATTAATAAAATGCCACTTCAGCTTTTTGGAACAAATTTAGCCGTTTTAACCGGTAGTCGGTAAAAGTGCGTGTTAGAAATCGAGAAAAGACTCGGTCACATCCAAAATGTAGTAGAATAGCTCGTAGCGTAATATTTAAAAACTTACCAAGCTAACCGGGTCAACATAAGTCATCCTTATGTGACCGTCCATGCATTTGGTATAAATACCCCTCTCCACACCTTGGAGAGGGTTGGTTGTTCATTTGGTTATTTACATAATACATTTTTCATTCTTTTCTCTCTCTAAGTGCTACACCACACTTTCTCTCTCTAAACTTTCTTTCTATCTTGTTCATTTGTTAAGTGATTTGATACATCTACAATTGGTATCAGTCGCCATGGGGTGATATCATGAGCTTGTGTGCGTTTATATCTTGTTTAGATTATTAGTTTTGGTTATTCTCAGTTTCGTGTGCTTCAAAAAATCAAACCCGGATTTTTGTGTTTAAAAGTCTTAAAGTTTGTGTTTTTTAGCAAGATCTAGTCCTAAGATAACTAGTTGTGCAAGAAAAATCAAGGTAAAACGTCAAAAAGGTGAGTTTTTGGTATTTTTTTGTGAAAAAGTAAGTTTTTATTTGAAGCAAGCGAAATACATATTGAAGGTAGCGAAATATGTTTGTAGCTAGCGAAATATGTATGTAAGCGAAATGTGTAAGCGAAATATGTATGTTAGCGAAATATGACAGGTTGACCTCAAGCGATTTATGTCATTTCTAAGAAACGAAACTCTGCTTAATTTTTCTTAGGTCAAGCGAAATATGTTCAAGCGAAATATGTTAGCAAGCGAAATATGTTAGTGAGCGATTTATGACAGGTTGTTAGTTTAAGCGAAATACGTAGTTGTGTAAGATGAAATTCTGTCCAATTTTCATATTTCAAGCGAAACATTACATTGTCATATTCCAAGCGAAACATTACAAACGGAATATTACATTGTCCAAGTGAAACATTACATACATCACAAAAAGATTTTATTTTCTACGATTTGTCTTACTTTGTAAAATCCCGTAAAATATTTGGATTTCTCGGTTTTAGTGAAGATTTGTAAAATCCCGTGGAACATCAATCTTAATTACCAACAACATCTACTCTTAACACAATCCTCCTTTATCACTGTTCGATCACTCTTTAATCATTTCTCTTTTCAATTCGAACAAGATGACTACTTTAGCAGAACATATCATTGTTGCTGGAGCTGAGAACCGTCCTCCAATGCTTGAAAATCAATGTATGATTCATGGGCAAGTCGTATACGTCTATTCATCAAAAGGAAGAAACATGGTAGGATGATGCTTGATTCAATCGATAAATGGTCCTGTAGTTTACCCAGCTGTTGAAAAAAATAGGCAAACTAGACCTATGGAATACTTTGAACTCATTGAAGCACAACAACTTCAAGATGACTGTGATTTTCAAGCAACCAATATCATTCTTCACGATCTTTCGCCCGATGTGTATGCACTTGTTAACCATCAAGAGGCGGCTAAGGATATTTGGGACAGAGTCAAGTTACTAATGAAAGGCACTGAATTATCATACCAGGAACGCGAATGCAGATCGTACAACTTGTTTGATAAGTTTGCTTATGTTCAGGGTGAAACATTGTATGAGTACTACTGGAGATTCTCTCAGCTGATCAATGACATGCATACTATTGGGATGACAATGCATCAAGTTTAAGTCAATACCAAGTTTCTGAATGCTCTTCCACTGGAATGGAGCAAATTTGTCACTGATGTGAAGTTAGCAAAGAGTTTGTATACCACCAACTATGATCAGTTGTATGCATACCTTAGTCAACATGAACGACATGCTAATGAAGTACGTATCATGCGTGAAAGATATCCGGATCCTCTTGCATTGGTAGCCAACTCTCCAACTCTATACAATCCATCTTAGTCACCACAACTTTCAGGTTCTTCTATGTACCCACCTCCTCAACAATTCACACCAGTTTATGCAGCACCCATTCATCATCAACACCATCACACTCCTGCCAATCCACAACAACATTTTGTTTCCCCTCAACCATTCATATCTTTATCAGTGACATAACAATCCCAAGCTGAATTTCCCCAATTGGACTCCAGTCTCACTGTTCCTATGTTTTAGCAAGGAGAAGATCCGATTGAATGCATTAACAAAGTAATGGCATTTCTTTCTGGTGTAGCATCAAGGTTTCCACCATCAAACAATCAACTCAGGACATCGTCTAATCCTAGAAATCAAAGCAACCATTCAAGATGGTAGAGTCATAGTTCAACAAGTTCAAGGAAGACAAAATCAGAGTTATGCTGGTAATGGAAACAGAGGAATTGCTACTACTTCAGAGGGAAATTTTGCAGCTGGTCAACCAAGAGTTGTGAAGTGTTATAACTGTCAAGGATAAAGGCATATGGTGAGACAGTGTACTCAGCCAAAAAGGCCAAGGAATGCTGCATGGTTTAAGGAGAAATTGATGTTAGCCGAAGCTCAGGAAGCGGGTCAGATATTGGATGAAGAGCAACTTGCATTTTTAGCAGACCCTGGAATATCAGAAGCTCTAGTTGCTCAGCAGACAATCCCTCAGAATTCTGCTTTCCAGACTAAAGACTTGGATGCATATGACTTGGATTGTGATGACTTATCCTCGGCTAAAGCGGTTCTGATGGAAAATCTTTCAAGCTGTGATCCTGAAGTTCTCTCAAAGGTACCATATTCTGATTCTTATCTGCATGATATGATTAATCAGGATGTGCAAGAGATGCAGTATTCTGAATAAACACATTTTGATGATTTTCAAAATAATGAGATACATAGTGATAGTAATATCATTCTGTATTCTCAATATCTACAAGAGTCCCAAGATGCGGTTATTCAGGATACTAATTCTTCTGCACCTAATGATTTATTGGTACTATCTTTGGTTGAACAAATGACTGATCACGTAGCTCATCTAGATAAGGAAAATCAGACAGATAAAATAGTAAATGAATCATTAACCGCTGAGCTTGAGAGATACAAAGAACGAGTCGCCTTTTTTGAACAAAGACTTAATGTAGATTTGAATAAACGCGAAAAATTAATAGATTCTCAAATGGATGATTCAATTCGGGATAGAAATGCAAAGCTTGCGGCTTTTCAGCAGGAGATCGATATACTTAAAGAAACTCTTTCTAATAATTTCAAAGAAAATGAGTCTTTAACAACATTACCATGTTTTCACAATAGAATATCAAGAACAACGAGTCTAAATACATTGACAAGGAACATTGTTTTGGAAAAAACAAAATAAGAGTATGGAGGATTATTATTTGTAAGAGTTGTATCGATTAATGCAAGCAATGCCTATGCTAACGATAAAATAAGTTTTTTACGATGACAATCATAACACGCTTTGGTTATCAAAATCGTTCCCTCTTAAAAATGTCAACGGAATTTATTTAACAACATTATATGATGTAGTGTTAATTATAAAGAACATGTGTGAATTCTGTGTTTGATGATGAAGAGACATTGATTTTGAAAGATGTGATTAAAAAGTCGATCAAAGATGCTGCTAAAACAAAACGATCAAAGATTTCTCCAATTGATTATTCAAAGTTGAATAAGCTAAAAGAAGATTTTGGTAAACGTTTTGTCACTAAAAAAGAATGTCTTCGGAAACAAGCTTTCTGGTTAAAACATTAACTATAATCCTGACACATCTGTTAAGTCACATACACCTACTAGAATTGAAGCTCCTAGTGAACTTCCTAAGGTAAGTTTGGTAAATGAAAGTCTTAAAAAGCTAAAATATCAACTCGCCAGTTTTGACAAGGTCGTGAAAAAGAGAACCACATCTGATGCTATAACGGCAGGTGCGTGGGGTTTTGAACATACAAAAGCTTGTTTTGTAACTGAAATAATTCCATTTTTAAAAGTTTTAAAAGATACATTTAATGCGTTTGATAAAACTCTTTTAGATGAAATTACTGAAGTTCAAACTATTTTTGACCAAATGGAAGCGGTTGTTGATCAGTGTTCTGTAGACAAAAACGCTTTTGAAATTCAAATCAAACAACTAAGCATTGATAATGATCAACTCCTGAAACAAATCATGTCTAAAGAAATTATGCATATTGCTGTGAATTATGTGGATATTCTCGATGTGAAAAAGTCATGTGTGAATGAATGCAATAAGTGTCTGGAACTTGAGACTGAGCTTCTCAAAAAGAAAGATTTGATTGAAAAAGATGTTTACGATAAACTTTTGAAAAGTTATTCAACACTTGAAAAACATTGCATTTCTTTGGAATTAACAACTCAACTCAATCAAGAAGTTTTTCAAAAGGACAATTTTCATGAAAACCAAAATGCTCCTACATTTAATCAATTATTTGAATTAAATGAATTGAAAGCTCAGTCACAAGAAAAGGACACGGTCATAAAAAAGTTGAAAGATAGGATTAAATCTTTGAATGGAAAAAATAGTTTGGAAAATGTAAAGAAAGACATTGATGAGATTGAAACAATCAACATTGAGCTGGAGCATAGTGTGGCAAAATTACTTTCAGAAAATGAAAATTTGAGAAAAGAACGAGAGCATTTGAAATCAATTTACAAAGACCAATTTGACTCAATTAGAAAGACACGTGTTCAATCAAAAAAACATTGTGACTCTTTAATTGCTTAAATTAATGCAAAGTCTGTTAAAAATTCAGAATTAAATGCTCAACTTCAAGAAAAGGTTTTTGCTAATGCAGCATTGAAAAATGAATTAACAAAACTTAAACGGAAAAATGTTGTCGATACTGCGGTTTTAAAACCTAATGCCACTATTGCTCCAGGCATGTTCAAGCTAGACAACACAGAATCCTAGTGAACCACTATTAGAATCTGCTTGCATGTTTACAAAACACGTTCAAGAATTGTTAGTCTTTGTCTCTCAGACATGCCTTAATTCACCAAAACCTAGTGAGAAGTTAGTTGCTGTCACACCGATGAACAAGGACAAAAGAGTTAGAGTTGCTGAATCTGTCACATCTTCAAGCAATATTCCCAAGCAGACTGATTCTCTTAAAACCAAAGATTCTAACAAGCCTTTGTTGACTTCTACAGGAGTAAAACCTACTACTAGTGCTAGCGGATCAAAGCCTTCAGGCAATACAAAGAACAATAGGATCATGCGACCACCAAGTAGCAATCAGAAGAATAAAGTAGAAGACCACTCTAGGAAAGTTAAATCTAGTTTGAATAAGAAGAATTCTGTTTTTGAACCTGTCAGTAATGCACTTGTTAAGTATTCTGTAAAAAATGCTAAGTTTGAATCTATTTGTGCTATCTGTAACAAATGTTTGTTTGATACTAATCATGATATGTGTATTATTGATTATGTGAATGTGCGTTCGAAATCTAAATCTAAAAGAAATAAAATGAGAAAAGAATGGAAACCTACGGGTAAAGTGTTCACTGAAATTGGGTATAGTTAGAAACCTACAGGTAGGAACTTCACTATAATTGGAAATAGGTGCCTTTTAACTAGGATTACCTCGAATAAAATAGCGCCTCATAAGGAAACCACTATTGCTCCAGTAGCAACACCAACCTCAGAAATCTTAGTTTACAGTAGGAGACCAAAAGCAACAAGATCTGTAGGTTCCAGTAGCAAAGTTAAGATTGTAGAATCTAAAACTTCTAACTCTAAGGAATCCAAACAATCTTGGAGATCTACTATTTCTAATGTTCCATCTTTTTCTCTTAACGATTGCAGGTTGTCCAAATTTTTCTCTGGTATTTGGACTCCGGCTGCTCAAAGCATATGATCGGAAATCGCTCTCAACTCATCAACTTCGTCAATAAATTTTTGGGTACCGTCAGATTTGGGAATGATCATATTGCTAAGATAATGGGTTATGGAGACTATCAAATGGGAAACGTTACAATATCTCGGGTATATTATGTGGAAGGGTTAGGTCACAACTTATTCTCCGTGGGTTAATTTTGTGATTCCGATCTCGAAGTAGCTTTTCGCAAACACGCCTGTTTCATTGCGATTTAGACGGTGTTGATCTACTCAAGGGATCTCGGGGTTCAAATTTATATACTTTATCTATAATTTGTTGCTCTCCTCTCCTATATGTCTCTTATCTAAGGCCTCAAAGACCAAGTCTTGGTTGTGGCATCGAAGATCATCTGATTTAAACTTTGGTTATATCAATTCTCTTGCCAAACAAGGTCTTGTCCGAGGTCTTCCAAAACTAAAGTATCAAAAGGATCATTTTTGCTCTGCCTGTGTTCTTGGTAAAAGCAAGAAGCACTTCCACAAACCCAAAGCTGAAGACTCCATTCAAGAAAAACTCTATCTACTGCATATGGATCTTTGCGGGCCAATGAGGGTTCAAAGTATCAATGGGAGAAAATATATACTGGTTATCGTTGATGATTTTTCTCGGTTTACATGGGTGAAATTTCTACGTTCGAATGGTGAAGTTCCAGAGTTCGTAATTAAATTCCTAAAAATGATCCAAGTTCGTCTGAATGCAACCGTTCGTAACATCAGGACTGATAATGGCACCGAATTTGTCAATCAGACTCTGAGGGATTACTATGAAGAAGTTAGAATCTCACATCAAACATCAGTTGCTCGCACTCTATAATAGAATGGCGTTGTTGAAAGACGAAACCGTACTTTAGTAGAAGCTGCTCAAACCATGTTGATCTTTTCAAAGGCTCCGTTATTTCTTTAGGCGGAGGCAGTCGCGATAGCTTGCTATACACAAAACCGATCATTAATCGGAAAACGTCACAACAAAACACCGTATGAACTTCTCCATGATCGAAAACTTGACTTATCCTATCTACATGTCTTTGGTGCTCTCTGCTATCCTAATAATGACGGTGAAGATCTTGGTAAGTTGAAACCGAAGGCTGATATTGGAATTTTTATTGGTTATGCTCCCGTGAAGAAAGCATTCCGAATCTATAACAAAAGGACCCGAATGATTATTGAGACTATACATGTTGATTTTGATGAGTTAACAGCAATGGATTCTGAACAATTCAGTTCAGGACCCGGGCCTAAACTATTGACTCCTGGAACAATCATTTCAGGACTCGTGCCAAACATTCCTTCTTCAACTCCGTATGTCCCACCAATAAAGAACGATTAGGAAATATTGTTTCAACCAATGTTTGATGAGTACCTTAATCCCTTCACCATGTGTTGATCTTCAAGTTCCTACATTCATTGCACCAGAACCTGCTGTTTCAACCGGTACACCTTCCTCAACGATAATTGATCAAGATGCACCATCAACAAGTACTTCACAAACATCTCCAGAAACACCATCCCCAATTATTCCTCTCGGTGTTGAATAAGCTGACCATGATATTGAAGTTGCACATATGGATAATAATCCCTTTGTTGAATTTCTAATTCCAGAACCTAGTTCTGAAGAATCCTCTACTCAGGTTGTTATCCCAAATCATGTGCATTCAATCAATCAACCACCCAAACACATCAACAAATGGACCAAAGATCACCCGATTGACAATGTTATTGGTGATCCTTTTAGACCAGTTTCCACTCAACAACAACTACAAGATGAAGCTCTATTCTGTTATTTAGATGCTTTCCTTTCTTCCATTAAACCCAAGAGTTATAAAGACGCATTGACAGAATCTTGTTGGATTGAAGCCATAAAAGAAGAACTCAATGAGTTTAAACATCTTGAAGTCTGGGAGCTCGTACCTCGTCCAGATTATGTAATCGTTATTACCTTGAAGTGGATTTACAAGGTGAAATTAGATGAGCTAGGAGGTGTATTGAAAAATAAGGCTCGTTTGGTAGCGAGAGGTTATCGTCAGGAAGAAGGCATAGACTTTAAGGAATCTTTTGCTCTAGTTGCTCGACTCGAGGCCATCCGTATCTTTATTGCATTCGCTGCTCATATGAACATGGTTGTCTACCAAATGGATGTGAAGACCGCGTTCTTGAATGGCATTCTGCATGAGGAGGTCTATGTTAGCCAATCGGACGGGTTTGTAGATCCATAAAATCCCAATCATGTGTATAAGCTAAAAAAGGTTCTTTATGGGTTGAAACAAGCTTCACGTGCTTGGTACGATTTGCTCTCATCATTTCTACTCTCCCAGAAGTTCACCAAAGGCACCGTCGATCCAACATTGTTCGTCAGACGTGAAGGCAAGGACATATTATTGGTACAAATTTACGTTGATGATATTATCTTTGCTTCCACTAAACCTGATCTTTGTGAAACGTTTTCAAAAATAATGTGTTCAAAATTCCAGATGTCAATGATGGGCAAACTATCATTTTTCTTAGGACTACAGATTTTTTAGAGTCCCAGAGGCATCTTTTTAAATCAATCTAAATATGCTCTAGAATCGATTAAAAAGTATGGTATGGAAACCTGTGAACCAGCGGATACTCCAATGGTGGAGAAATCCAAACTGGATGAAGATCCACAAGGGAAAGCCGTTGATCCTACAGCCAGTAGACCAGACCTTGTATTTGTTGTGTGCATGTGTGCCCGGTATTAGGCAAAGCCTACCGAAAAGCACTTACATGCGGTTAAGCAAATCTTTCGATACATACGAGGAACCATTAATATGGGTTTGTGATATCCGAAGGATTCTTGCATTACTCTAACAGCTTTTGGAAATGCTAACCATGCATGTTACCAAGATACCAGAAAAAGTACGTCTGGAAGTATGCAGCTGTTAGGTGATTGATTGGTGAGCTGGTCGTCAAAGAAACAGAAGTGCACCGCCATATCCAGTACATAAGTTGAATACATTGCCTTGTCATAATGTTGTGCTCAAATACTTTGGATGCGATCATAATTGACTGACTATGGCCTTGTGTTCAACAAGATACCTCTGTACTACGTTAATAAAAGTGCCATTGCTTTATGTTGCAACAACGTCCAACACTCCCGATCCAAGCATATAGACATCAGACATCACTTTATCAAGGAGCAAGTGGAGAACGGGGTGGTTGAGCTGTATTTTGTCAGAACAGAGTATCAACTGGCAGACATCTTCACCAAGCCTTTAGCACGAGAACGACTAGAATTTCTCATCAAAAAGCTTAGAATGCAAAGCATGTCCCCGGAGACTCTGAAAAAGCTGGCAGACGAAGAGGAAGAGTAATGGTGGTACTCTCTTCACATATCCTCTGTATCATATGTATATAAGAAAATAAAAAAAACCCAAAAAGATTTTTCATTTTATATAAACTTTTCAAAAAGAAAATATAAAAATATAAAATCATAAAAAGAAAATACAAAATTAAAAAAATCAGAAAATATAAAAATATGATGTTCTTAACATGTCTTCTAAAAATCGATAGCATCATCTAGGTAAAACGAATTAGCTTAAAACTCCTTTTATCTCTCTTAATCAATTAAAAACAATTTAGGTTTCATAATTTAAAAGTTGAGATTTTTGTTAAATTAGTTGAGGGGTTTTACTCATTAGGGTGCGTTTTAGATATATGTGAAACAGTTTTGAACATATCTTAACCATTTGAGAGATTTATTGATTTTTGTGATACGAATAAAGCGAAACATGTATATCTTGTGTGAATAGTGGGTTTGTGTTTAGATATCTCAAATGAGCCTCTTTATACTATTAGAACACTGCTATGCTTCTTGTGATCTCATTTACATGGAAACTTTGATTATTAGGTGCGTTAGTATGAAAATGGAATAAGTGTTGCTTGTTTTATGTGCTAGAGTATTTTTGTTAGGCTCTGCGTCCTATATCATATGTTCTTAGCCTCCCAAAATGTTATTAACATATTTGCCATTTGTTTCTCTCCAATGTGTGCTCGAATTTGGTTTGGCATGCGTAAAAATGTTGTTTAAATCTTGCGGTTATGCTTCTGTGATGTTGGGCTTATGATGATTGGTAGAAGTGCTTATTGGTTTTACTTGGTAAAACTTGAGTTAAGTAGTTTGAATATAGCGAAACAAGTTTTGTTTGAAGGAAGCGAAATATGTTTGCTTGAATGAAGCGAAACATGTTTCACTCATTCCAAGCGAAACATGTTTCCTTAGTCCAAGCGAAACATGTAAGTCAATTCTAAGTGAAACATGATAGGCTTTTCTAAGCGAAATATGTATGAATTTTTTTGAGCGAAACATGTACAGGTACATGTTCCAAGCAAAATATGACATATTTACGAAATGAAACTATGCCCAAATTTTTTAAAATTTGTGTATTTCTTGTGTAAGTTGTCATATTTCATATCTTGCCATATATGTACTTGTATCATGTATTATTTGCTCTCTAATTGAATATGTATCCTAAGCTCCCTTGGAAATGTCTTGTTGACTTTTTTAGTTGACTTTGACTAATGACCTTAGTTGACTTGTTCATAAAGTGTAGTAATTCGGTCACGTTTGCATGAAACCTAATCATAGATCAATCATATCATCAAGGATAACCAAACTAATCAGTAAAATATATATGTAGTGTATATAAACTGTATTGGTTAATTCTTAAGCAAAATCATGAATCCTCAAGAAACACAAGTTGCTGGACGTGATGAAAAATGGGTTCCATTCACGGAGAGAGTTAAGATTAGCTCTACTAATATCAGACTGGAAACCACTGTGCCACAGAAGGAGGAAACATTTCAAGTGGTTATTGATCTTGTCAAGAACTCCTCGTGCTACAAGGCTTTCACTATCTCTGCAGACGTCCCAGAAATCTTTATGCAGCAGTTCTGGTATTCTATCAAGAAGGTTCAAGGCATGGATTCTTATGAATTTATCTTAGCCAACAAGAAGTGTGTGGTCAATTCAGATTCTTTAGGTACCATCTTGATATCTGTCCAAGAGTGGAAGGTGTAAACTTTACTGATGTACCAGATGATGATACTACACTTGCATTTCTTATCAAGATGGGTTACAAAGGTCCACAATACAAGCACACCAACATGGTTATGGATCATATGCATCAGCCATAGAGAACTCTAGCAGCTATAATCAACAAGTGTCTTTCTGAAAAGACAGCAAGTAATGACAAACTACATAAGTCCATAATTGACATACTATAGGGCATGTTCTACAGAGAGAATGTCGACTATCTAGAGTTGATTTGGGAAGATCTAGATTACCAGATTGATCACAAGAAGGAGAAGAGATCGAGACGTGAAAACATGTCATTCCCCCGATTTACAAAGGTCACCATCAATCACTTCCCCAAGCAATACAATTCTCTATCAAACCTCAAGTATCAACACTATCATACAATCAAAGATGATGGTATTGTATGTAGATCAAAGTTTGTCAGAATAGGTGAAGATTATCAGGAATATGGACTCTCCATTCCTGAGACTATGCTGACAGAAGCAATCAAACAATCTAAATCCTATCAGATGTTCATCAAGTATTCTACTGTTCAGATTCGCCCCAAGAAGAGCAGAGGCAAAGGTTCACAAAGAAAGAAGACTGTTGATGACTCTCAGGAAACCGTTGATGTATTTGAAGAGTCTAAACCTGAACCTGAATCAGTTAAGAGAAAGACCTCTAGTGAGAGAAGAGTCAAGAAAAAAGTCACATTGTCTACTGATGACAACATTACCTCTGATGATCCTGACACTGTTTAGAGTTAGGAAAGTCTATCAGCCAAACTGAAGCTGAAGAAGCAGAAGAAGCTAGACAAGTCCATGCTACTCATGCAAGGATTGTGACAAAATTTGTTTCAGAGCCTATAAGAAGAAGAAAATCAGGCAAGGTGACTTCTGATCCTCCCAAAAAGCTCAAGGGTGTTTCATCTCTTACTCTAGAAGAACAAGAGGCTGCAGATATTATGCAAGCTCTTAAGGAAAGTTAAAAGACAAGAAAGAGACAGCCAGGTACTGGAGGCTCAAGTGAAGGAACTGGTACTATACCAGGGGTTCCCAATGGGTGCACAGTCGTCTCTGCTACCTCAAGTGTGGTACTAAACCAGGGGTTCCGATGAGGAAAAGGAAATAACTAAAGCAAATGTTATTCTTTAGTAGGGATCAAAACAAAAAAGTGAATACTCAGAAGAAGACAAACTTGATGATGAAGAGAAGGATGATAAAGAAGAAGACAAACTTGATGATGAAGATGATGAAACTAAATCTGATGAAGATGATATCTATAAGTATAAAATTCGTGTGTGCAAGGATGAGGATGAAGAGATGATTAATGCTGAAGTTGATGATTCTAATAAAGGTGGTGAAAAGGTTATTGATGCAGTAAAGGCAGATGATGAAAAGACTTCAGAAGTAAAGGATGATCCCAAGAAGACCAAACTCCCTCCAACAAGCTCAATTTATCTGTATCTTCAGATTTTGGTGATCAATTCCTTAAACTTTCTTATGATTCTTCTTTAGTTAGTACTGTTAAGGACACTACAAATACATAGATCAATTCATTGTTGGAAGTTAAGATCCAGTCTGAAGTCCCACATACCCAGTCTCCATCCATGCTTAGTGTACCAATATCTGTGATTTCCAAACCCACAGTTCTCACACCATTACAAGAATCTCCTTCAATAGCTACTGTAACAACTTTACCTCCTCTATCTGTCTCCACCACACCATCTGTAACTCAACAAACAAAAACACTAATTCCCACACCAACAATCACAACCGATGCTCCAATCATCACCACTGCCGGTTTTGAATCCGATGCACTCTCTGCTGTTCAGCTAAGAGCTACCAAATTAGAAAAAGATGTATCTGATCTTAAGAAAATAGATCTCTTTGCTGAAGCTCTTGCTGCTCTCAAGACACAAGTTCCATCTGTTGTAGACAACTATCTTGGATCTAAAGTTAGGGATGTCTTTCAAAAGGAACTAAAGAAACGCACAACATATCTTATTCAGAAATATTATCTGCAGTAAATTCCTGAGTTATCTAAGAAACAAACACCAATAGTTGATCTAGAACAAGGATCCGAGAAGAGTGCTTCAGAGATTCTAAAAATCAAGAGGGAACAAGCTAAGAAGCAATAGACGCCGACGTTTACTATCAAGTCAACAGACAATGCAACTCTTCAAGAGTATGATCAGAAAAGTGCTCTCTACCAGATCATGCATGTAAACAAGTCTTTTAACCAAAATCTTGCTAATCATTGATTGTGCCATGCTCTCATGGAAGCGCTGATAGAGGATGAAAATACAATGGATAAGGGAGTTGCTGATACAGTTTAAGACCATAAGAGAAAGCATGATGTTGATGAACACGATGATGATGAAGACCCTCTAGCTGGACCACACCAGGGTAAGTAGACCAAGAGGAGAAGAACTAAAGATTCATAGTCTTCAAAGAAGCCATCCACCACTAAGGAAACCCCTAAAGGTAAAGCTCTATCTAAAGGCTCCAAAACTAGTAAGTCTACTCCGGTAAAGGAACCAGTTGAAGAACCTATTACTGAGGTGGTTATGGATGATGCTGGTAATGATGTGGTTCATGATGAAGATCAACCACAAGATGCTTCTGAACCTAAGACTACTAAGACTCCGAATCCATATTAGTTCAAGCAACCTCCAAGGCCTCCTACTCCTGATCTAAAATGGAACAAGCGTCAGGTTGTACTTGATCAACTCAAACAACCTTGGTTCAATCAAATGGTCTCTGCTATAAAACATTCGACGACCTCATGGCAACCCCGATTGATTTCTCCAAGTATGTGTTGAACCGACTCAAAATTGATAATCTTACTCAAGATATCTTGTTAGGACCTGCCTATAATCTGTTAAAAGGCACATGTTCTAGCAACATAAAATTAGAGTATCACTTCTAAGAGTGTTTCAATGCATTAACAAACAGGCTTGATTGGAATAATCTTGAAGGAGATTGTTACCCCTTTGATCTGTCCAAACCTCTTCATCTACAAGGTCACCCAGGTCATCTAACCGTTGCTGCTGATTACTTCTTCAACAATGAACTAGAGTATCTAAAGTCTTCTGATCCAGAAAACTACTTCTATTACAAAGACCAAAGCAGCTTGATATAAGATAGAATGGATTGAAGACAGGGTTCCTATACTTTGGAGTCCTACCAAAGTGGGCTATGACAAAGATGCATTGAAAAGGATCAAACATTAGGTGAAGGGCGTAAACTATGGCACAAATATCATCTAAACAAGTTCTCCAAGCATAATGTGTATTCTACAAAGAAAATTCTGGGGATGAAGAGTGTTAGTGTCAATAAACTACACAGATATGGTCATTTGGAAGATATTGTGGTGAAAAGAGCTAACCATCAGTTCTACAAGTTTAAAGAAGGTGATCTCGTGGATCTACACCTGAACGACATTGAAGACATGTTGCTTCTTGCTGTTCAACACAAGCTATTGCACCTCACTGACAGCGATATTGTTGACTTTATGTGGCTCTTCGTATGTTCACAAGAAGTCTCGTAATCAAGAAATATGTCGAGAATTTACAGCTTGGTGTAGAGAGTTACCAGAAGAAACTCAATATCACTCCACCTTAACAGACCTTTCCAGTACTTGAATTTAAAGAACTCCACACTCCATCTCACAACCCACTAGGGGTAATCTATGAAGATCTGACCAAACAGAAAAGAGTGATGCGAGCTAATGAGCTGTACAAATTCTCGGACGGGACGCTCAAGAAAGTTCGGGATGAGCTTCATCATAGAATACATAATTTTTGATTGGAATACAACACTGAGATACCAAGGAGAAAGTGGACGGCTATTAATAGGAAAAGGTCGGAACTTATGGTCGAGCTGATTGACGAGTAGATGCGTGAAAGAAGGATTATTTGGAATCTTGAAAGATTGGTTGGTGCTCGGGAACTTGAGATGGGCTACAAACTAATGACGCCACCACATGATCGTCGGGTCCTATCTCAAAATATTATCCTGTGAATATTGTGAATATGTAGTATAGACTTATAATAGTACAATATAAATATTGTTTCGATTACGAATTTTCTAGAATTTTCAATAAATTTCAAAAAATTTTAAATTAACAACACCGACACTGTAATAAATATATAAATATATTATATATTATATAAAAAATAGATATTTATATATATATAAAGATTGATATAACTACCCTCCTAAATAGAATGGGGTCATTAAAAAAATGTAGTCCTAATACGGATTGTATAATAACTAGACATATTTTCCTAAACCATAATATTTGAATCAATGATATCCAAAATATCAAGGATTTGACATTTTTGATAAGAGGAGAAAATACGATTAAAATATATGGCTAAAGATGTGATTTTAAGGACTCAAGTGCAAGCTTCAACCTTCATGTGCTAAACATTTTCGAATATCGATGCACATGTTGAGGGGGAGCATTACAAATGGTTTTAAGGCTGCGAACAATACCAAAAGATCGACCATGTCTGTAATTAATTAGAGTTATAAGGTGGTTAAGATTAGGTATTCGTTCCCATGATCCAGCCAGAACCGGAGGGATGTACCCATGGATATTCCATTAGTTATAATAGAAGTCCTTAGGTATGATGAAAGAAAGGAGTAAAGTGAGAAAAGAGAATAATGCGGACTAAGACACAGCTGACACTGGAACAAACCCAACAAGGTGTAAGTGATGAAGTCTTGGTAAGCATTGAAGGGGTTGAAGAATTAAAAAGAAAAGTTAAGATAAAGGGTGAAAAGAAAGAAGCCCTCCTTACACTTAGACAGAAACCGGGTCAATACATAAACTGTCAGAAATACTAAGTTGTTGTCTGATATTGAAGATAGTCGTCATGGACCCAGTGACGCAATGCACAACCCTTCCCAGCCACTCAAGGTCTCTCAAAAGACTCTTGTTTCATTTCTTACAGAGATTAAACACATCTTTATCGATTTTCTCACTCCGAGCTAGTTGGTTTTGAAAAGGTGGCAGTATGCTCCAGCCTCCGATCATTAAAATCAAACGTGCACTATCGAGTCTAGAGCCATAAAAGATATCATCCATAAATCTCATTAGGACACTTATCTAAAATATGCTTGCTAATTCACACAATGTCAAAACAAGAAATATATCAAGAGTCTTACGCATTATCCTTGTGATATTGCCAGAACATCAGAGTGATACTAAAGTATTCACAGTGATGATTTGGCCCAGCTTATGAATTGACGGATGAATTTTGAAAAAGATAAAACTATTGGTATGTTATAAAAACCGTTTGCATCTTAACAAACTGATGTGTCGTTGTGTGATGTATATTTGTATGATTCAAGTTTTAAATTTATATTTTGTTGACTTAACCAAAAACAACACTTTAACGGGCAGTGTAACCGGTCGGTGGTAGATTTGTGGTAAGTAGGGTGTCGAACACTTGAAGCGAAGTTAAATCTCTCAATTTATTTATATCTTGGTTTATCTAATCTAAGTTAATTCTAATCTAAGTCAAACCTATGCTAATCCTTTGTTAGTTCTAATCCTAATTCTAACAGGTAAAAGGGGGGGTTTCAACCTGAGAGACTGACACGGTTTGGTTTGCGACTACAATCAATTCAAGACACTTTAACTCACGCAAGCAAATTAACAGAAGATAAAAGAGCGGTTAAGCCTTATGATAGAAAACTGTATTAGCCATCATTAATCCGATTAGAAGTTGGTTTGTTTATTCAGTTGTTTATTCAGTGCAATAATTACTTATCTCGAAGAGGCATATCATTCTTAGACTTAGGCGGGACTTCATCCTAAGACCTAGACACATTAATTCTGTCATAATTAAAGCATTCGCATAAAGCATCCTTATTACCTGATTATAATCTATCTTAGGGATTAAAGCAATGGTGATCTTGTTAAACCCTAGCTCATAGAGACTTTACCCACTTACTACTTAATGGCAATTTATACTCTAGTAGTCCACTTGTCCAACTATCCAATGGAATCAGAACATTATTTGTTGAATTATCTAGATTCACCTACTAGTCAACATGTTTAATAAACCAAAGACAGTTTTCGTTAACTAGTTAAGCCAGAAGCGTATCCTTAGCACGATTTTAGAAGGAAAATATTTGTAATCCTATGATTCTAGATGTATAAATCACTATATGGAGAGCTATTTTGGCATATAGATTACTTGGTCCGTATCACTAGATCCAGTTGAATGATAGGTCGCATACAAAAGCACGTAAACAAGTATCATGTGATACACATAATCAATAAAACAACGATAAATTAAGCAATCGAGACATAAACAAAACCAAACATTCAGATCTTCATAATAATGGTTAATACCCAAAGGTATTAGCCTTCAAACATCATAATTAATACAAGAGTAACAGTTTTAGCCAAGGTAAACTAATCGAGTTAACGAATGATACCAAAAACTAAACGATTACAAAAGTATAAGAAATTACACGTTGTCTTCTATGGATTAGAATGCGTTGCAAGACCTCTTCTGCTCTTTTTCTCCTATGAAAATCTATTTTTGTGGTTTAGGTATCGAGAATATGATTTAGCACACTTAAAACTTGTTTTTGAGTTTTCTATTTATACTGTCTGGAAGTCGGTTCGAGCGGCGTATCCAATGGGTTGGATACGGCGTATTGGAGTTTCTTAGAGTAGGGACTACGTTTTATATCTTCCAGAATATTCACATATTATATTTCCAATACGGCGTATTGGTCTTCTCTGTATACGGCGTATTGAGCTTGTTTCCTTCGTGGTCTTTGGTGAGTGCAGGCACGAATACGCCATATCTTCCTTGATGGATATGGCGTATTGGTAGTCAGAATCATTAATCTTCAAAATATCTTTGTTTAAGCTCCAGAATGCGCGCCTTTTGTTAATATTCACCAAGTACTCCATAATTACTGCAATTCTCAAATATAAACGATTAAGTAACAATTTTTTGCAATAATTATACAAGACGAGTTAATTACATGGGATAAATGATGCTATAAAATAGACGTTATTTAATGTCATCAAATATCTCCCCACTTGAATCCTACTTGTCCTCAAGTAGCCTTTAAAAGTTTATAAAAATGTATCCCTAAGGATATTTTCTGTTTTAGCATTTATTTGATCTATTACAAGTATACAACCAAACACCTCACGAAATAGGAAGATGGAAATACTCAAATCACTAAGCTAATCTATGTGGTAACATGTAACTAATTCGCTCAATTGCTCGGTCGTGA
>BQNB010003029.1:0-74063 GCA_026074375.1 Tanacetum coccineum
ACAGTTTTATCAATGAGGAGGTATACGTGGCAGAACCTCCAGGATTCATTGACTTTGAAAAACCAGATCATGTTTATAAACTAAAGAAAGCTTTATATGGTCTTAAACAAGCATCCAAAGCTTGGTATGATAGATTAAAAGCTTTCCTTATCAAACATGAATATCAAATGGGAATGGTTGTTGGGATTCTTGATTTGATGAGACAAAGTGAATAAAAGAATGAAACAAGATGGAAGCAAGAAGGATCAAAATTGTTATCATGAAGTTATATAAGATGTAGAAGGAAATAAAGATTTGGTCAAAATAAGATAAGAATGAATATTAATGAGAAGATAATTAATTGATTCTCTCATTAATATATTAATTAGTTTCCTTTTAAGCCTAGGACTCCTTATGCTATTAAAGGAGGTCCAGGCATTTAGAAAAACATATTCATAGAAAACTAGAGCTCTCCCAATGAGAGTCTAGATAGTTATATAGCAAGTCGACTGATGAGAGTCAAATAGTACACCATAGTTAGTTGGTGTAGCCCCAAATTATAGTTGGGGTAATAGGGAAATGTTCAATAAAGAAAACCTTATGATAACTTTAATTGTGTGCTTTATTATTCCGCTGCGTGTTATCAATCATTGTTATTGTTCATCCTAGATATATAAGATCTAATCAAGCTTAAGCTATAAATGATCTTATCAGTTGGTATCAGAGCCATGTGGCTCGTGATATCTAGGATTGTACAAGGTTTATGTATCGAATTTGTGAAGAAAATAAGGTATGAATTTTCTGTTTTGGTGTTTGTTTAAATTCGGTGAAAAACAAGGGTTTTCAACAAACCCTAAATCAGTAAAACCCTAATTCTTTTGTGCATCTTGATTCGTTGCAACAACATGGATTTATTTTTGTGAATCAAGATATATTGGGTTTCTGGTTTCTAAAAAGGCATCATATAGAAGATGTACATGATCTGAAGTTCTCTTTGATATACTTATTACAAGAAGATCGTTGGTGGATGGTGCCGATAGGGTTATACATGTTAACTGATTAAAACGCTTGATCCATCAATGAAGACGAACATGACTAGATGTTCTTTTTAGTCAAAACCCTAATGATGGAACATCAGTAACCTGATCGCTATTGTTCATGAGTATTATGTTAATACTGTTGGACTATGAGGGTTTAAGGTGATAAACAACAAACAACAGCAAGAATATATGCAACAGTAGGTTGTAGCAGCAGGAGAAGATAAAGTACTTTGATGATTCATGGTGGTGATGCAAGTATGTTTATATACTGCTTGTTTGGTTTACTCGTAGCAGTAAGTAAATATGTTTAGGTTTGTACATCTATTTGTTTATGTTCGTGGTGTTGATGTGCTATTATTCGTGTATTCTATGGTGGTTATTCATGAATATTATCCAAGCATAGGCAGTTATTTAGTTTGCCAAAGAAAATCTCAGAATATATTTTTATGAAAGATTATTAGATTGTTAGGCAAATAGATGGTCACGAGATATTAATATTTTATATGCTTGTTTGAGCCAGGGAATAGCTTTCATGACCACTTTCTTGTTAATAAATGTGTACAAAAGCCCGTGAGACGGAAGGAGGGCAGAAAAAATATTAGTACTGCTGCCCTTATTTTTAAGTACTGTTATTCATACAAATTGTTTGGGTTCCACGAAAGATGTTAGTGTTTTAAGAATTTTTGTGCTGCTATACATGTTTATTGCTACAGTTGGGTCCAAGTATATTTTTGGTACTGCTTGTCGTTAACAGTTGGTTTACATTGGGCTTCAATGAAACATTAGTACTGTCGTGCAAGAAAGAAGAGTATAACAGTATTAAGTTTATACTGTTAGTTTCGTCCGAGAAAAGCAGTTAATACTGCTAGTTGTACTCGATATCGGACAGTACTTAGTTTTTCGGATGGATTTGGATCTTGGACAGAACTATTTTTCAAATAGTTTATTATTATTGATTTATGGCTCGTTTTTGGAGATTTATTGAAGATGTGATTACGAAGACGATTGATTATCACTTACTTGATGTTGTAGTTGGGTTTCACATGTGCGTGTCTTATCATATCTTAAAGTCGTGTTTATGACAGGACATCGATTTTAAACGAGAACTTGTTAAGTGCTTACAAGGGTTTTTGTGACGAAGTTTGTCAAAAATCTAGCAAAAGTGTGTGATTTTTTTATGCGTTGCTCAATGCATCACATTTTCTATCACTTAGTATTGTGTTATAGAAGTAGAGGTTTTTGTCAATGAGGTTTGCGGTCTACTTATATTTTCACAGATTTATTTATAAGTTTGACGTCACGTGGATAGTGCAAGACATAAGACACAAGTTTGGGAGATTCAACTTCTTCATCAAATTCGTTATACTCAATTTTCTTCATCAATGATCACTACATAGAGCCTACATAGTTCGGGATTCTAGAGATGGTAAACATATTGGTTTCAGGGAAGACTTATTAATTAATGTTTTTAACCATCTACATGCAACTGGAGGGGAAGTGTTTACAGTTTGAATTTTCTTCTGAAGACCCCTATTAGATGATTACAAAAAAGGGGAAGAAGGATTACAGGTTTAATGGATTTGACCCATCATCCTACTGCTTATTTAATGTCGTTGGTGAATGTTCAAGGAGATCTTAAATCAAGGGGAAGCATTGAAGATTTTGTTTCATTTAGAGAGATGATTACATCTCAACTTCTCTATTTAAGGGGAAGTTTGTACGCGACTTTGTTTGTTTTTGTCATCATCAAATAGGGAAAGATTGTTGGGATTCTTGATTTGATGAGACAAAGTGAATATAAGAATGAAACAAAAGGACTAAAATTGTAATTAAAGAAATCTTCAAGCTGGTGGAGCACATGAAGATAAAGATGAAGATTTCAAAAGATCTCCTTTTTAAAGAAAAAGATAACAGAAATATTAGAAGATTTTTCCTTAAATGTTTTTAAATATATCGTGTGTTTTGTTATTATCTTCATTGTAAAGGCCTTGATATCTCTCCTAATATAAAGAGATTATCTGGCATATGGTGTTAGATACCATACATAGAAACTAGAGCTTCCAACGAGAGTTAGATAGTTAGATAGCAAGTCGACTGATGAGATCGATAGTTCCCCATAGTTAGTTGGTGTAGCCCTAAATTATAATTGAGGTAATAGGGAAACGTTCAATAAAGAGAACATTGTGATAACTTTGATTGTGTTCTTTATTATTCTGCTACGTGTTATCAATCATTGTTATTGTTCATCCTAGATATATAAGATCTAATCGATCTTGAGCTATAAACGATCTTATCACAACTCTCCGTAATAGGCGCGGCCAAAGTGAGTCACTTTGAAATCACCTGCCGTGTCCTGAATATAATCCCCGCGCTAAGATTATTCCGTGTGTTTTACATACCTTCTTACCACTCGGGGTGTATGTCATGTCGTTTAGCAATGCGGACGTGGTAAGAATCACAACGTAGTCTTCGAGTTCTAGAGTTACCACCAAAACCCTTTGACATGTTGAAGAACTGGAATAATCGCTTCTTCTGGGTGGACGAGAAAGTATTTCTAACTGTCATGGTGGGGCGCACATGTGCTCTAAAAGATGAGATGCCCTCAGCAGACACTTACTCTGCGTTAGACGTAGCAACATTAAATACACGCCGCACCCTTTTTCAAAAATAACCTGAACTCTTATTATGCCTAGTCGGGTTAAGTCGGAGATACTTTTTGGGAGACAACGTGTATCCCACATTTCTCAATGACGATGACCGGGGTGGGTGTTTATAAATTTGTTTACTTTTCTCATATGTATGAATATATGCTAACAATCCTTGTTTGAATGCAGAGATGGACTTGTTCAATTTAATCAGTGCCCCAAACCCTGCCAAGGTGAAGACCGGGATGCGCCCGCGCGCCGCTCATGAGGTGCCACTACTGACTGCCATTGCAAGTCGGGTGATAGAAATGGAGGACCCGGTTGCGACGTTAACCTCTTCAGAAACTCCCTCTATAATGGAGAAGTCATCGCTAGACTTTTCAAGTGAAGATCCGCCTCCTATGATTACTAACAAAGGCGAGACTGAGGACCAGGATCTGGCCGTGGCGTCCCAAGAGGTTACTTATGCAGAGAATACAGTGACCGCGGAAGTCGTCCCAGAATTGAATCTGGAAAAAGAGGCAACCGCTAAGGAACCTTTAGTCAACAAAAGGCGCCGCAAGAGAGATCAAAGTGCGGTGGAGGGAAATATGCCTCCCAAGGTATTAAGGAAAGATCATGATTCCGTTCACCCGCGCAAGATACTCGTGGGGGGAAGTCTCTAGCTGCCATCGGGTTAGGTCCGAAACCTCCCTCTCATACGTCCGTGCGACAAAGTGTATGAAATCCGGACCCGCTATCGTATGTGGAGCCGCAGCCAATCCCTGAGCAAGATGTTGCCCAGTAAGTGATCCGATTTATGTTTTCCATGTTAGTTTTTGTTTTTTCAAAAGTGTAGCTATGCTAACAAGCCGTATTTGCCTTGTTTCATGAATGTAGATCTTCCAAGATAGCGGCAGTTGTAGCAGATCCGGACTATGAGAATTCCTCCTTCACATCTATGGCCGGGTCACCAAGAAGTATATACCAGCCAGGGTGGGGCGTAACCAACGGCTGTCGCCTGGACACCCCAGGAGCGTGCCAGGACCTGGTGGATCACATAGCACCGCCAGGGTACTTTTCAGAGCTGCGCCACTTGCCTAATGATGATTTCCTGAGCAATACAACATAAACTTGGAGAGGCAAGTGGCAATGGGTTCTCAACTAAGGTTAAGGTTTAAACAGGAGGCCAAACTGCTGAAGAAGTTTGTAGCTCAAGTAACCCGACGGGATCAGAGGATCCAGGCTAGGGAAAACGAGATAAAGAATTTAGAGGTGCTGTTGGAAGCTGAGGCTGATATGAAGAAAGTTGCGGAGTCCAAGAATGCAAAACTTGTGGAGGAGTTTAGAGGCTCGCGCCATGTTTCGAACTCCAAGTTAGCAAAATGATCCAGCTGTCTCAGCAAAGTGTCTACTCTTCGGCTTCAATTACTGGCAAGGAAATGATTAAAAAGCGCCTTTGAAAGACGTTCAAGAATAATACAAGGATGAACGGGTTAACTATCGGTGTGCGGAAATGGATGCTCGACTGGACAAACTGAGTATTGATTTTGATGATGAGTTGTATCCGCACATGTTGACAGCGATCGCGGGTCGCCGCTGGGTCATTGGGCACGACATGCGCCTTGCCGTTATGAAGTGTGCCGAATCATCAGAGATAAGGGAGCATTTGGGATGTGGGTGTGGCGGGAAACTTGCCAAAACGGTATGTGAAGGGTAAAATACGGTGTAGAGCATGGAAAGGCCGGCCGTGACTTGGCGTATATTGAGGCATATGACCCGAAAGCCAACAACAAGTTAATAAAAGCCCTCTAGGACTTGAAGGATCTGAAGTATCCGATGGTGGATCAACTAGAGAAGTTGAGGGATGCCCCGATGGAGCTAATCATGGCATCTCTACATTTAGAGAGTGATACCGGGGAAGATGCGCCTTCGTGGATCCGTGACCTCCGTCCTAGTACCTCCCAACTAAAAATTCATGTATATCCAGAGGTACGCAATCTTAGAGATCCTTAGGCCATCAAAGAGGAGATATTGCTGGAAGATTCCATTGCCGTGAATGTGAGCCGCGCCGAGAAGAAAAAGAAGTGTCGGGTGGTTTACCGTACCCATAGGGTCGGTTTCGCCCATCATGCCAGATCTGACGGCATCCCAGTATCAGCACCGACCATTGCTCCTTAAGGTCTTGCTATCCTGCTGGCGAATGCTTCTACTCAGACTGAGATATCGAAAGGTGAGGCGTCTCCGAGGCTACTCAGATCCATGTCCTTACAGTATGTATATCTGGATTGGTATCATTAGTTACCGTTGTTGGTACTTTAAACAATATTTCTGTCTATAATATATCCACGGATGTCCGTGGTTTAACATTGCAATTGATCATCTCATGATATATTTTGTTTGTAATTGCACTTATAGTGTCTTGCATGCTCCGTGGGAGTCTTTCTTATATACCTAACGTCTTAGGTACACGTAAAATAAGGATGCAGAATCCGTGGCCGTTGGGTTGCAACCCTCTTACACGGCAAGAAATTATTTAGGGAGGCTTGCCTTTAGATATCAATATTATTATCCATTCATATTGGGTATGTACTCATGGAGTAGTAGTAACAAGTAAAATTATACTTTATGAAAGGAAAGATTCACTTAGAAAAATTTATTTAAAGACAGTCAAGGATTAGCTTGGGACCGGGAGTTTTATTCATAACTTAAAAACAAAGAGTTGAATAAGAATACATGGATTACTTTATTAAGGGGCCTAAGTAAGACGTAAACTTATCCATGTCGTAACTTAAATATAACATTTATTGAGATTGGCTATGTTCCACGTTCGTAGAAGGACCGTGCCGTCCATGGACCTTAGTCTATATGCTCCGTCTCCGAGTGCTTCCGTGACCTCATAAGGTCCTTCCCACTTTGGGCATAGCTTTCCTCCATCTACGGCATGACTAGCGTCATTGCTACGATAAACAAAATCTCCAAGTCTAAAAGTAACACCGCGGACCCTAGCATTGTAATACTTTGTCATTTTCAACTTGGCCTTGGCTTCGCGAATTGTTGCGCGTTCACGGCGTTCTCTTAGTAAATCCAGATTTAGCCGTAATTCTTCGTCATTGTGTGCGGCGTTCACAACTGCGGTGCGGTACGTTGGCATTCTGATTTCTACGGGTATTACGGCTTTTGTTCCATAAGTCAAGGAGAAAGGGGTATCACCATGACTCGACTTAATCATCCGTCGATGGGCCACATATGTGGGGAAGTTTCTATCAATTTTGTTTCCCTCGCCCAAACGGGACTTGATTCCTTCACCCAAGCTCCTATTTGCTCTCTCCACAAGTCCATTAGACCGTGGATGTTTTACTAAGGCGAGGCGCTGTGTGATGTTCAATTTGTCACACCAATCTTTGAATGGGTTGTCGCTGAACTGTTTACCGTTATCCGAGACTATTTCTCCCAGAAGGCCGAACCGGCACACTATATTATCCCACACAAATTTCTTCACCTGACTGCCAATTATTGTTGCTACAGCTTTCGCTTCTATCCACTTCGAGAAATAATCCATTGCGACTATCAAAAATTTGACCTTTCCTGGTCCCTCTAGGAAAGGACCGGCTATGTCAATTCCCCACTTGTAGAATAGCAATGGAGCCGTGATGGGGGTTAGCGGCTGTTGGGGGTTCCTTGGCACGGGACGATGTATTTAACACTCATTACATGCGCGTATCATATCTCGTGCATCCCGATGCATAGTTGGCCAATAATATCCCAATCGCATGGCTTTGGCCACCACGAAACGTGGTCCTGCATGCATACTGCATGACCCCTCATGAATTTCTCGAATCACATAATCCGCTTGGAGTGGTCCAACACACCTTAGCCACGGCTTTAGGAATGACCGCCTGTAAAGGACCCCTTCTAATAATTCGTATTGTCTAGCTTTGATACATAATTTGCTTGCCTCCTTTCTATCACCGAGAAGGGTTCCATTTTTCAAATATTCCATTATCGGGGTCATCCATGTGGGTTCGTCTTCCTCTACTACTGTCGCTACTTCCTCTTCTTGTATGGATTTTTCTTAAGTATTTTCGACCAAGACCTGTTTGGATAAATGCGCAAAGCTGGTTGACGCAATCTTGCTCAGGGCATCTGCTTTCTTGTTTTTACTTCGTGGTACTTGGCTTATAGAAAAGTTAGCGAAACCGATGACCAGGCTTTTTACCTTCTCCAGGTATTTAATCATATTTTCTTCTTTAGCGACGTATGCCCCTAGGACTTGGTTTGCTACCAACTTAGAGTCTACACTCACGTGCACATTGCGTACTCCCATCTGCGCTGCGATCCGTAGGCCAGCTATTAGTGCCTCATACTCTGCCTCGTTGTTAGAAGCGGTGAACTGAAATCTTAGCGCATAGGTAAACTCCGTTCCCTCTGGGCTTGTCAGTATTAAGCCAGCGCCGGATCCATCTACACATGATGATCCGTCCATGAAGAGTGTACACGGCTCTTGCGGGGTTTCAACCACTGATGTGTCTGATGAACTTTCGTTTGGCTTCTCTACAACGAAATCCGCAAGGATTTGTCCTTTCACCGACGTCCTTGGCCGGTAATTGATATTGTGTTCTCCCAATATGACGCTCCATTTTTGTAATTGTCCTGCCACGTCGGGACGTGAAATTATTTGTTTGATCGGATGGTCTGTAATAACCGCAATGGGATGCGCTTGGAAATACCTCCGCAACCTCTTGGCAGCAAAAACCAGTGATAGAACTAACTTTTCCATTGGGGTATAGTTTAGTTCTGGGCCCTGTAATGCGCGGCTTACGAAGTAGACCGGCGTCTGAACTGTGCTCCTTTCAGTCATTAAGACCGCACTAATAGCTCCGTGAGTGGCGGACAGGTATACAATCAGTTCCTCTTTCGGTTTGGGTGCGACCAGCAAGGGTAGCTCTGACAAGTGTTGCTTTAGTTTCTTGAAGGCCTGTTCCGCTTTTGGTGTCCAATGAAAGTCACTCTTTTTAATGCACTTCTTCAAGGTTTTAAATAGCGGCAAGGACTTTTCCGCTGACTTGGAAAGGAATCTATTCAGACTAGCTAACTTTTCATTGAGGCTCTGGACCTCTTTAATTGTCCATGGGACCGGGAGTTATAGTACAGCTTCTGTTTTGTCAGGGCACGGTTTTATCCCTTCCGGGCTAATCATGAACCCTAAGAACATTCCCTCCATGGCTTCAAACGTACATTTTTTGGGGTTAAGTTCCATGTTGATTTTGCGTAACGTACGGAACGTTTCCTCGATATCTCTTAGCATTTCTGCTTCTGTGTGACTCTTAATAACCAAGTCATCAGCATACACTTCTATGTTCAGACCAACCTGGCTGTCAAAAGCTTTGTCCATTAGCCGCTGGTATGTCGCGCCAGCGTTCTTGAGGCCGAAGGGCATTTTTGTGTAGCAATATACCCTTTAGCTGGTGTGGAAAGTCGTTTTCTCTTCATCTGACTCTGCCATCTGTATCTGGTGATAACATTTGTAAGCGTCCAAGAAACACTTAAAGGGGTAGCCGCAGAGAGATTCAACTTTCCAGTCGATTTCCGAAAGGGGGTAACAATCCTACGGACAGGCCTTGTTTAAGTTTGTGAAATCAACGCACATCCGCCAGCAACCGTCATGATTTTTCACCATGACTGGATTGGACAGCTATTCATGGTAATAGACTTCTCTCATGATCCCTGCATCTACTAGTTTATGTACCTCCGCTTGGATGGCTTTCACATGCTCCAGGGTCTGGCCCCTTTTCTTCTATCGAACGGGCGAATATCCTTCCCGGATATTGAGTCGATGTTCCGCTATTGATCGCGGTATTCCTGTCATGTCTGACGACTGCCATACGAATATATCCAAGTTTTTCTTCAGGAGTGAACATAGTTCCATCCGTCCTTTCGCGGATAGCGTCCCTCTGATTGCTACCTCCTGATCAGGGAAATTCGAATTTTGAGCTACTTTAAAATTTTCATGACAGACCCCGGCCTCTTTAGGTATCTCCTTAAATGAGGTAATCACCGTGGCGCACTCAGTGGGTATCAAGATAACGCTACGGATAGTCACTATTCCTTCGTCGACTGGGAACTTAAGCATTCTATGGGCTGTGGATGGTACCGCTTGGATTTCTCTTATTCCAGGTCTTCCAATGATACCGTTATACGGTGATAATGACCTTACGATCATGAAATTCATCCATGCTTTTGTAAAATGATCTGCATCTCCTATTGTTATTAATAGCCTAAGTTGTCCCAACGGCCATATGGTTTCTCCATTAAAACCGGTTAGCGATGTCATTGCCGGGACCATTTGGTTCTTGATTTCCAGTCGGAGCCGGTTGAAGCAGTGCTCGTAGAGCACTTTCGTTGAGGAACCTCCATCCACATACATGCAGTGGATCATGTGTTCGCCAATTTTCGTTTCTATAACAAGCGGTCTTTTTGTCCCACTACTGGTTGTCAGTGAAGGGAACGTAATTTCACTGACACGTTTGAAACTTTGAGTCACTTTTTGCCTTATCATTCTATGCCATGGTTGTATCATCTAGATTGGCATGGACTTATCTTTGGCCGGTACTTCTTTCTTCCCAACCTTTGGTTGATCTCTTCCCTACTTAATTTATTTAATTAAATGCGAGAGCTTTCCTGCTCACACCAATTCTTTGATATGCTTTTTAACTACGTACAGTCGTCCGTACTGTGTCCTTTATCATTGTGAAAGTCGCAAAACTTGTTGCTGCTTCTCTTTTCCATCGGGGTTACCCATGGCGGCTTAAACCTTCCTGCTTCGGCCGCGAGTATTTCTTTGGGTGTTCTTGTAAGGGGGTAAACCTGCTAGGTCCCCGTCCTTCTCTTGGTTGACTTCTAAAATCAGACCTCCGCTCTGAAGCGTGCCGCTTTGACTGGTCTTATGCTTTCCATGATGCGTGACCTTTCTTTTTGCCAGCAGCGGTGGCTTCTCCTCGTATAAAGGCAGTGGTGGCGATCATCATTTCTCCCATGGTCTTTGGGACATGTTCATTAAGGCGTTTTGTCAATTCAGGGTTGTTAACCCCATGCATGAATCCGAAGATCCGCATGCACTCAGGGGCTCCCTTCATGCGTCCGGTTTCCACCTTGAATCGTTCCATGAATTCCTCTATGGTCTCTCCGTCCCTTTGCTTGATATTGTAGATTTCTACGGGATCTTTGACGTACTTCTTCTGCTGCATAAAGTATGCTAAAAATGCTACTTTGAGATCCTTGTATCCATCTATGCTCTCCAGAGGAAGTTCATCGAACCATACTCTTGCGGCCCTTATTAGGGTAGAATTGAACATATGACACCATGTAGGCATTGCCCAACATTCCACCTGTGCTGTTGCTTGGAAAAAATTTACGTGATCCTCTGGGTCCCCTGTTCCGTTCTAGGTCTTCATGTTGTTGGGCATTCGTGTTTTCCGTGAACTTTTGAAGTTGCCGATTCAGGGTGTGAACGGATCCACCTCTTCACATATCTAGGGCACTGCCAAGTCATCTTCATTCGTAGGCTTGTGCCTTCTTGACTTTGACTTCCAGTGTCCTCCACCGCTGGTGCCGCTCTCCGATCCGCGGGATAACGAGGATTTACTTTCCTTCCCTCTTTTCACATAACGAGAGTGGTCTCTGTCGCGGGAGTGATATCAATGTTTGGTCCCCGTCCCGTAGGAGGAGCGAGAATTATTATACGATTCTTCGACGCCGCGGGAGCAGTCTCTGCTCCGAGGACGATCTCTGTTAAAAGAGTCCCGCCTGTGAGGGCGGCTTCTTCCGTGAAAACAATCCCTGGAGTTTGCCCTGTCCTGTCTGGATTTAGTTGTGATTGGCGAGTAAGTATCGCTAAGTCGGTCGCATGCGCTCTGCCTTCTATAACTTAATCGGTCAAGCACAGGCCGATCGTTGTATCTCAAGCGGTCCCGCACTTTCAGTCTCTCTGATGGGTTACGGTACCTTAATACCTATGGATTACATGCTCTACTAATGACACATGAAGCGGATATTCGTACCACAAACACCATTCTACGAACAAGACAACAATTGTTGAGGAGCATTTCTGCAAAGCAAAACTTCATTAACAATTACATGGCAATATAGATTATAACATTATGTTGCTAAAGACCACAAGGCCAACCATGTGTGTTCCTGTTGCTTGCTGTTGTTTTGTTTCCAATTGTATTAAATAAGGTTGCCAATCAACTAGATTGTATGTGGTTTAATTGTTATGTATAAGTTTTTTAATAGATTATGTGAATCGATTACTTTTTATTCTTAATGCATTAAAAAAAGTCCTCAATCAACATGCTATTTGTCACTGCACATTTCACGTGATTTATGACATGATTTGACAACACAAATATTTTTTACTACAATAGATAAGACAACTCAATTGGACAATGCTGGGCTATTCACCTCAAATTCACGCGGATTTACGAAAAAAATCTGTCAATGTCGTTTTTATCTTATATCTTAATTGCTGTATAAATGACTACATATATGGGCTCTCTTACTCACAAACATTTTTATCATTCACACAAGTTATTATATTTTTTCTTTTCATTTTCTACCTATGGCTAGTACCCAGATAACGTGTTGGTTAACTGTCCTTATGAACTTTTTTTCGTGAAGCACTTGATGATGAAGCGATTTTGGAGGAACCAAATGTTAGCCTTGATAACATCGCTTTGCTGATAGTTTTCAGATCGTACTCTATGGTTGAATTAACAATCTGATGGTATTGCACCGATACCAATCTTATCGACTACGGGAAATTAAGTTCGCACTTAGGATGAATGACAGATGCCGACATGAAAAAGTGTGTATATATTGAAAGGCCGTCCTGGGATGAGTTGCTCAGGGCTTGAATGAAAAACGACAGTTGGTGACGAAATAATAGTATACATGTAAAAGCATTATTGCTTAACACAAGTTTGGCTAACCATTGGTTTATGTCGTTGTGTGTTTAGTTTTTTAGGGTTTTATACCGTCTAATAAGGTTGGCCATGTACTCTATTGTAGGATCAGTGATTCGCATGTTGTAAATGCTTTTTAATAACTACCGTTAACTTTTATGCTTTCAATTTTAACTTTTATAATTGCAAAAATTATAAAAATATAATTTTTCCGATTTTTTTTAAGAAAATGACCAACTGACACACTTTGCACCATCATATCTTATGCATATTAAAATTAATTCACTAAGTATAGCTCATCAAAGACTACACAGATTAGCAAATAAACAATTTTAAATAAAACATATGAGTAACACAAAATTCGTACGCAAAAATGTCCAGGTTAAAATCTTTCAATAAAATGCACAAACAATCATATACCATAAACCCTAAAACAATACCTAAATCTATATACAAATTTTTTTCAACAGAATTGCAAAAAAAAAAATATATAATTGTGAATCGCCATGATGTTTGCGCGATCTACAAAAAAAATATAATTAGGCCTCGTTTTTTTTTAATTTACAATTTTTTTTAAATAAATAAATAAAATTTTTTTTTTGCCCCCAAGCGCGATCTACTTTTTTTTTAAAATTTTCTCGCGAACCAACAAAAACTCGACAAGTGTCCAATTGTAGATCGCGCCCCACCATGCGCGATCTACAAGGTCATATAGGAAAAAAAAATAATGTCAGGGTTATTTTGAGATTACACGTTAACTAATAGGTCACTGCGAAAATTTTCGCTAATAATTATCATGTAAACACGTAAGTCGAGTAAACTGCAAATTTTGTTCTAGGCTATGCATATTAGAGGCAACTTCTTTTTGCAGAGCTTCGTCTACAATGATAAAATGCTCTCCACTTAGAAGTGAGGACGCTTTGTTTAGAGTAAAGTACATTTTTTGTCCTTGTGGTTTTTTCACTTTTGGTCCAAAATTCAAAAACGTTTTGGTTTTAGTTCAAAAGTGATACTTTTGTTTCACTTTCAGTTCAAACATGTTGAAAATTTGGACCAAAATTGAAATATCAACTAAACCACAAGGGCAAAAAACACATGTTTTTGGACTGAAAGTGAAACAAAAGTATCACTTTTGGACTAAACCCAAAATATTTTTGAATTTTGAATCAAAAGTGAAAAACGCACTAAACCACAAGGACAAAAAATGTACTTTACTCTAGTTTTAATTTCTTTCTATTGTGGATTAATATTTGTAATTTTTATATATAAAAAAATGTAAAGCTTTTAAGTCTCTTTTACAAAAACTTACAAGCTCATATAATTTTTCCAAACTCAGGCCGGATGGAGTAAGGAGAGGCAACTCACCTTACACCTCAGTGTCACGTCAGCTTTCTCTCTCCAACTTTACCACTCACCTTTCAACTGTTTTAACATGTACATTTCATACAAAACTCACCTTACACATCATTTTTTTTATTTAATTTACTTTCATTCATAAATAAAAACGTTAACGTAAACGTACGGAATTAATAAAAACGTAAACTAAATAAAAACTTTTATTCGTAGAGTGTTTTGTTGAGACATGTTTTTTGGAAAAAAAAATGAGAATTTTTTAGAGAGATTGTATATAATTAGGAAGAGTTGTGTATAAAAATGGAAGAAGTAGTATATTTATAGGTAAAAAAAAGGTTTTTAAAAAAATGAGTGAAATAGTGGATATTTATAAGTAAAAAAATGATGGTATTTAATATAAAACGGATAAAAAAACATGTGAGTCCCAAGTGAGTTACCACTCACCAGTGATGAGTGGCTCACCACTCACACTCCAACTCACGCGCGAGTTTGGAGGGGTGGCATAAGGATTTGGGAGTGACTTTACTTGTAAATGGTGAGTTACACCATTACTCCGCCCAGCCTCATACACAACCCCATTAAATTTGTTATGTTTAATGGTAGTCGGAATTGAATTTAAAAGAATAGCAGTGACTTCAAGACATACAATCCATATATAGTATGGTATATAAGCTTCGAAGGTTTTCACTCATATATCTATGTGGGATAAAAAGTCCAAATGATTTCACTAATCTAAAAGGATTATACAATTTATACTCCTATCTTCTACAAAAAAAAAACATTGTTTTGAACATTATTACATTAAACAACTAGTCCTGGCAAATAATTATACTATTACACATTTCACATTCTAAACGACGTAGTATTTGACCCCAATTCACTATTCATTTTAAGCACTGTAGCTACAGTGCTGGGCCAAAAAAGCCCAAAAAATTTAGCCCAAAAATTTGGGCCGGCCCAATTAATTTTTTTTTTTTTTAATTTGTTGGCACAAAATAGGGAGGAAAAAAATGTTACAAAAGTACCGACGCATTCAGATAAAAAAATATCCGCGGTAACATTATTAGTTTTTTTTTTTTAAATTTGTTGGCACAAAATAGGGAGGAAAAAAATGTTACAAAAGTACCGACGCATTCAGATAATAAAATATCGCGGTAACATTTCCAATTGACTTAAACGGCCCAAAATTGGGTCGGCAAAATATAACAAAATACCAGCTGTATGTAACATTTCGAATTGACTATATGAAAATTAAAACTTCGCACTATTAATTATGAGACCGACAAAATAAACTCTGCACAAAATTAAAGGAAAAAAAAAAGAATTAATGTACACGCAAACAACGCGCGAAAAATAGAGCATATCCCGCAGTAACGTTTGCAGAAAAAAATAAAACTTTCATATTAAACATAAAAAAACGCTGCGAAAAAAAAAAAAAAATAAAAAAACAAATAAAAATAAATAAATAACACATTTCACAAGTAAAACTACGTCGTTTTGGCTCTGCTACAGTGCTTAAAATGAACAGTGCTGCAGTAGCGCTACAGTACCCCGGCCCAATGGGCTCGGTTACTGTTCATCGGCAAAAAAAAAAAACTTTATTATCCCCCTCCTCTTTTTTGGCAAAAAATAAGAAGAAAAAAAATTACAAAAAATACTCTCATCTTTAACTATTTACGACTTTTTATCGGCCTGGGCAAAAAAAAAACGCGCGATTGTCATTTTATATAAGAACAAAAACAAACTATTAAACATGACACCGAAAAAATAAACCAAAAAAAAAAAAATTAATGCCCCACAACAACACGCGAAAAATTAACGCCCGCAGCAACGCGCGGTTAATCTTGCTTGTTGTATATCATAACCAAAGCTTTTTCTAAATGTTTTATTAAGATATGTATTGCAATGACCATTTTGCCTATCTAATCAAATTTGTTATTTTGATGCCATCAAATAGTACCAAACATTGTGCCAAAAATTGTTCAAGCCTCAAAGGCCAGGTGACTAATTATTTGGCTCGCAGCTCTCACCACATAGATTGATTGACAAAATCACTTGTATATGAAATGACCATTTTGACCTTCTTACATGGTTTCACATGTTGGATACATTTAAAGTGTACTAATCCTTTCAGTTGGTCCCAAAAATGGCTGAACTGCCATGGTCCTCCAAGGCTTTTTTTTTCTAGCTCATTGCTCTTGCCACAGAGATAGATTGACAAGTGAAATTACCATTTTGACCTTAATGGTCATAAAGGGCATCTTTACAGTTTACACACAAGTGAGTTGACTTGCACACTATAAACAATGGTGTGTGATATCATTTTGGTGAGGAACATACTAAACTGATTTATTCATTGTCTCTTTTATTAATACACCACTAAACTCATGAAATACCCCTTTTGTTACACATTTCTAAACTAATGCCTTTTATCATTTCACACTACATCAGTTAGAAAAAGTTGAAACACGCTCATGCAGAGAATTTTTACACTCGTGAAAAAGTTGACTTGTACACATACGGACCAAATTTCATTAACTAATTACCAGGGCCGTCTTTGAGGGTGTGCAGGGTGGGCGACCGCACAGGGCCTCGCAAATTTTAGGGGCCCCAAAATTTGTCTCGTTAACAATTATATTCTTGTGTGCACGTATTTTTTTCCGAAGAAAACAATGCTTAGATAAGAAAATATCTTTGTTGAGTAATATGTTAAACGTCTAGATAACTAATTTGCGTTATATCTTAAATTGTGACAATTTATATGTAACCTTTTTTTCGAAAGGCCTCATTATGTAATTTCGCACAGAGCCCTCAAAAATTTCAGAAATTTAGAGACGGCCATGCTAATTACCCTCATATTTAACACTTATTCTTTTCTTAAACGGACAATGAAGAATGATCGTTGTTCATGTTACCCGGAAAATTAAGTCGAGTATTTTTTCTTGTAATGCACGCGACCTAATTAGTATTCACGTGACTTTCTCAACTTTTCCTTAACCATCCAAGTAGCTGAGTGAACGGAGGCCATGTGTGAAATCTTATACGATGACTAAGTACGATGGTCAAAAATATATATTACACCAACTACTAAAACCAAAAACATAATATTTTGATGATTTGTCTTAAGTTTTAACATATATTTACAACATATAATTGTGTTGTGTAGGTTTTACAATTATTGTTAAAAGTAAATTTTAAGGCCTCAAAAAAATTAAAGCCATGTGCAATCGCACAAGTCGCAGAATCTCGTATGCGTCTTTGCATACAAGTTGACTTGTTCTTTTTGTATGACTTGTAAACAAAATGATTGAAAAGTTATATGCGGGCTTGATCACGGTTTGAAAATCGGACTAGACTAACCAAAACACTATCAGAGCGAAATTTGATTTGGCAAAATACCGGACCGAGACAGGATCATGTCCGGGTAGGTCAGGTTCGGTCTTCTATCCGGTCCGATCTAACAAATCATAATTACGTGTTTTGTATATCAAACCAAACAACAAATATGAGGAAAATGATGAACAGAAGACCGCAACCGAAACATATTCATTCCGGTCTGATCGATCAGGTTGTGTCCGATTTCTCGATCCGCGGTCTATATACTCTTCCATGAGAAAAGTTCTATGTATAACACTATCTAATCAAAGAACAATCCACTTCATCTCAACTATCCATTTTATTTCTATCTAATGGTTTAGATTAATTCTTATTTTAATTTAATTAAAAAACCCACTTTCATCCTACTTTTTTAAAATTAAATATCTCACAAATCGTTAATCGTTACGCAAAACGAAACATACCATCGCGACGAGAATCAAATCATCTTTCTATAGAGTGCACTTCTATATACTTTCGAAGAACTTTTTTTTCGATTATTTTTTTCAATCACGTCTGAAAAAATCACATGTGATTTTGATACAAATCACATGTGATTTTTTCAGACGTGAGTGAAAAAAAATTCGAAAAAAAGTTCGTCAAAAGTATATAGAATTGCCCCCTATAGAAAGATAAAAAAATACTCGTCGCGATGGTGTATTTTTTTCGTTTGACGTAAATTTAATTATACCATCGCGAAGAGAATTAAATTATCTTTCTATAGACGGGCACTTTTATATACTTTCGACGAACTTTTTTTTTTAATTTCCGTCCAGAAAAAATCACACGTGATTCGAAAAATCACATGTGATTTCTTACATTAAAAATCATACGTAAATTTATAAATTCACATGCGATTTATGAATTTATGAAATCACACGTGATTTAATACTTTAAAAATCATAAGTGAATTTGTAAAATCACATGCGATTCATGAAACAGCACATGATTTTTAAAATCAACAAATCACAAGTGATTTTACAAATCACGTGTATTTTTTTTTGGCGGAAATTTTAACACTAAAAAGTTGTCAAATGTATATGAAATCGATTTTTTTAGTTACGTCTGAAAAAATCACATGTGATTTTATGAAATCACATGTGATTGTGCTACAAATCACATGTGATTTTTTTAGACGTGATTGAAAAAAAATATCGAAAAAAGAGTTCGTCGAAAGTATATAGAAGTGCACTCTATAGAAAGATAAAAAAAATACTCTTCGCGATACTTTCGACGAACTTTTTTCCCGATTTTTTTTCAATCACGTCTGAAAAAATCGCATGTGATTTCATTAAATCACATGTGATTTTTTCAGATGTTACTGAAGAAAAAAAAATCGAAAAAAAGTCGTCGAAAGTATATAGAAGTGCCCCTTATAAAAAGATAAAAAAATACTCGTCGCGATACTTTCGACGATCTTTTTTTTCCATTTTTTTTCAATCACGTCTGAAAAAATCACATGTGATACAGATTTGTATCACAATCACATGTAATTTCTTAAAATCACATGTGATTTTTTCAGACGTGATTGAAAAAAAAAATTTGAAAAAAAGTTCGTCAAAAGTATATAGAAGTGCCCCTCTATAGAAAGATAAAAAAATACTCGTCGCGATGGTGTATTTTTGTTCGTTTAACGATTTATCGTTTGCTAGATATTTGAGTTTTAAGAAAAATATGAGAAAGTGAGTTTTTTTATTATGATGAAAAAATGAGTGGTTATGATTTACCCATTTGTTCTTTAAGATTACCATGTTCTTTTTGCATCTCACCTTACTCTTCCCTAGTTATATGTTAAATACTCATATCTTTAATCACATATTGGACTCAACAATCACATTTCCCTTGATAGTTCACCATTTTCCCGCCAAAAAAAACCTCCATTTATAACCAACATCACCATTTTTCACACATTTTCACATTTACACACTTATATTAAGTAAAAAAAATTAACATCATGATAATGGGTGAATCAAATTTAATGATGGGCTTAACATTAGTCTTAGTAATATGTCTTGCTATAGTTCTTGCCTTAGTTTTAATCCTACTAGCTGAACTTTATTGCTCCATCATTTTACGACGTCGTAACACCGCCACTACCACCACCACCACCACCACCGTAAACAACCACCACCCACAACCATCTTCACTCACCAACTTAGGTGTACTTTCAGCTCCAAGAAACCTTCTCTACCCCACCCTCGCCGGAAATGTCGCCGGCGCCGGAGAAACTGGCGGAGAACTCACCGGAGATATTGAGAAGCAACAAAAGTTAGAGATTATCGCAGATGGGTATGATCGGAAAAGTATATCCGGGAGAAAAGATGAACTGGGTTTGTTTTACATTTCGAATCCGGTGTTTGACGACGGAGAAAATGGTCGCCGGAAAATGGGGGCAACGCCATTTGAGACGCCGGAGACGTCGCCTTCGCGGCTGGAAACGGAGGGTGATGATGAGGAGGAGGAGATAATGTCGGTGACGCCGCCGTTAACGCCGATGAAAAAGTTGCCGGCGGCGGTGGTAGACGGTGGTGGAGTGTCGTCCACGTCATCTTCAGGGACACCTTGTACTTCTTCTTTTTCTTGGTGAAATAAGTTTTTTATTTTTGTTCTTTAGGATTTTATTGTAGTTTAGTTTTTAAATTTAACCATTATCATAATGAATTTTGATAACTACTTATTATTTGATTTTTACCTAATTTTTGATTCTATATTACAAGTCAAGAAATATCATTGCGACTATATTTTGGATAGCGTGAAGTCGATGCAGATGAATTTCCGTGGCCACAAAACGATTAACGATCTCACTGTTAAATTTGAGTCTTTGGTCTTCGCTTTGAAAAGCTGAAATTCTTACCGTTTAATCACCCATGTTGTTCTTGATAACCATGTTATATGTCTCACTAAAGTGGCTTATAGTATAACTTACAACTTTGATACCTAATTGGCCAATTCTAATTCATTTTCTTTGATTTATAAAGGAAAGGGCAAATTGCTTGGAAATGTAAGAAACTTTCATCTTTTTGTAATTCTGTGTAGCTATTTTTTTTTCTATTAAATCACTAAACTTTTGAAATCGGTCTATTTTGTGTAGTGAGTTACCATTTTATCCCTATGTTTTTTAACCAACTTGTTAACCATGAAAGGTAAATTCGTCATTACATGTGAACAAAATACATACAATAGACATAATTCAAAAGTTTGATGATTTAATAGAAAAAAAGAAAGACTATACAGAATTACAAAAAAGTAAAAATTTGCTACTTTTTCAAACAATTTGCCCTAAAGCAAACTAAGATGCAACCCTTATTTACCATGGCGATGTTGGGGTAATTATGTTTTTTTTTCCTATATTTTAGTTAAATGTTCTATTTTATGAAATGTCATGGTGTCAATATGAGAAAAAAGTTAATGTTTATAAGATGAATGGACATATGACACTTCTATAGTATATAGAAATAACATTAATTTTTTTGGTTCAAAATACTAGATTCTCTCATGCTAGTATAAGTCATATGTTACCCCCGAGTGTGATAAGGACACCTCAAGAATGCATTTCTCACCGTCATTTTAACGATACATCAGGTTTAACTATTTACAACCAACTTCACTACCAACTTAATGTAATAAGAAAATCAACTTCACAACTAAAACATACTTTCAACTTATTACACAATTACGCCGCACCAACACGACGCGATCTCTTGGGGCATCGACCGTCTTGCAAATTAGCGATGTTAGCCGCGTCGTTTGGAGCCTTCCGTGACAATTAAGACGCGTTCTCAAGCCCTCAAAACCGACTCGGTCTTGAAGGCCTTATTAACTGCACACAAGTTAAAAGGTATCTTTGCTAGTACTATTATTTAGTGCTTTTTAACTTTATGAAAAGTACCAAAAACTTTGGTTTGGTTTGATACTGATGGAACAGTTCCAGAAGAGAAGCATTACCATTTACCGTGCGTTAATATATTTTTTGGCTCATTAACCCAAACCCACGCTTCTATTATTATATACACACATAAATCAAAGTGATAAAATGAACACATTATAAAACTTCTTAAAAGGGTTCGTGTTAAAATTAGTAACTATTTTTTACTGGCCACAAGGAGTTGGTTTTTCTTTATTGGCTCACTAACAATTTACCAAGGGACGTTAAAAGGGACAGATCGGATTGTGGATCCTTCAAATTTTTTGACGGTATGTACATTTTATACTTTTTAATATATGATTTTTGTCATTTTTAATACAAAAATTTTAGCATAGGCTCCCATGAAATAATATTTTTCAAGTTAGCTCCTCCATTAATAACGTTCAAAGAAGGACTAATTATTGGTACCCATCCATACTTGACCCTCTTTTTATTTGTTTATTTTTATAAGTTTGTTTTAATCATAAAATTACGGAACTGAAATTAAATAACACAAAATGAAAAACATCTACCAAATTATAAATACGAGTTGTAAAATGACCCGCGCATTGCGGCGGGGGCTAAGCAAATGTCGAAAGATATTTAGCTTTGATAATAATATGGGCTAAAAGTATTCCGGTTAAGGATCCAAATATTTTTTTTGCCATTTTTTATAAAATCGTGCGTATTTAAGAAGCATTGCAATATTGGTTCGTTTTGTTTTTTTTCTTATTTATATTAAATGATTTTTTTTAGAAAATCGTGCGTATTTTAGAAACGTTGCAATATTGGCCTCGTTTTAATCGCAATTCGAAAACATATTTATTACGGGTTTATTTTTTTTATATGAATGGGAGAAAATCGTTAATAGTTAAAGTAGAGGGTCCTTTTGTAATTTTTTTTTACTTTTGTCATTGTAGACTGTTGCAGTTGGGCTTGATGTTGGACTAACTAAAAAAAAATACTTGGGCCGGCCCAAAGTGGGAGCCCAAGTCAACCTTGCTGTCAAACATTTGCTTCTTCCATAGTATATAGAGTAAAAATTCGAAAATATTTCTACGGGTATTTTTTTTATATGAATGGGAAAATCGTAAATAGTTAAAAGTTGAGGGTCCGTTCTGTAATTTTTTTACTTTTGGCATTGTAGCACTGTAGCAATTGGGCTAGATGTTGGACTAAACTAAAAAAAAAAAAACTACTTGGGCCGGCCCAAAGTGGGAGCCCAAGTCAAACTCATAGTCAAACATTTGAGAATTGTATTATAGGTTAATACACTGACAAATCCACTGTCGTTTTGACAGTGAGTCACTTTGCAACAGTAATGGGCTTCCATTTTGAGCCAGCCTGATTTTGGTTTTTTTTTTAAATTATTTTGTTTTTTTTTTAAAATTTGTATGCAAAGTGGAGGGACAAAAAAATATTACAAAGTTTCGATTTTTTCAGATAATAAAGATACCCGCAGAAGAACATCTTCGTTATCCTAATAAATTTAAAATAATCGATAATAGGTCACAATCGTTACAACCATTATATGTAAAAAAAAAACCATTATTGCAAAAAAAAAAAAAAATTACATTTTAGACTTGAGCCCCCACATATGCCATATAAAAATTAATAATTACTAATATACACATTGTCGACAAACTAGCCTAAAATGCAATAAAATGTGGCTCCAAAATCTACCACAAGTAAAAATATACAAAACGGTCGTCTCAACTTTTAAGATATTTACGATTTTTCTTTACACACAAAATCCCGTAAAAAAATTAACAAAAAAAACACGTCAAGTTTTTATTGTTCACAACTTTTTTACATTCATCGGCCCAAATAAAAAGATATTGAACCGTCCCAAAAAAGAAAATATTCGGGAAAAAATTAACCCGTCCCAACGCAAAAAAAAAAATTCCCGAATCATACAAAAAAAGGAAATATCGGAAAAAACGCAAAAAAAAACAACCAAAATTAGCCTAAAATTGGCCAAAGTAAAAATAATAGAAAAACGGACCATCACCTTTTAACTATTTACGATTTTCTTACACAAAAATTCCCGTAAAAAATTTACAAAACCGTCCCAAAAAAAAAAATATTCGGGAAAAAATTAGCCCGTCCCAACGCAAATTTTTTTTCCCCGAATCATACAAAAAAAAATATTAAAAATTAGCCCCGCCATAACGCATCGCCCAAAAATAAACCTCTCGAAACGTAAAAAAAAATTATTCGGGAAAAAATTAGCCCCGCCACAACGCACGAGTTGTTTTGCTTGTTATTTAACATTATAGTAGTAAATCCTAGACAATGGAGATGTTCATAGGATGCTATTTCGAAGAAAACAATAATATAAAAATACTAGGAAAATGTACCATCTATTGTCATTGTCTACTCTTTGTACAATAAGGACAATTCTCATAACAACTTTTAACTCTTTTGTGCTATTCTCCAAACAAGTAAAAGAGCATACGATTGGTAAAAAAAAAAAAGGTAAAAGAGTATAAGTATTAAGTACTTGACTACTTGTTATATAAACTAAGAGTAAACTGCAAAATTCGTCCATGTGGTTTGGCCAAATTACCATTGCAGTCTTTATATTTTTGAAAGTGTATTCATTATGCGTACGGTAAATATAGAAGTGCACATTAGGTCATTGGTTAAAGTTTTTTTTTAACAACAGCTTTATTAAACGACTAGCAAAGAGCTAGAATTAGACAATTACAAGATACGGGTTTTTGAGCCAATCGATCCATTTGAACGAGGCTTTACATCTAAAATTACACCAATAAGAAAGATTAGAAACAATGTTATCAAAAATCCTCTGTTGTGAGGAGAATCCTTTCTCGAAAAGAATCTTGTTACGGCAACATCCAAAATTTCAGACCACCATAAACAAATAGAGATGCCTTCGAACACCGCTATGAGATTTGCTTGAAGCTAGTGATACCAACAGTGTTACCTTCCTCATAAGAAGAAACATCAAACTATCCTCATTCAACCAATGGACGATATTTTTCCGAGCCAATATACTACCAAATTACATTGGAAAAAAATATGACAAGAAGATTCCGCCCCACTGTTACAAATAGGGCAAACTATCGAGTCAAATTTCAATACCGCGACGAGAATCTATGTCATTCTAGTGGGCAGGTCATCCATTTTTATTTCCAAGCAATGATGTTCACTTAAGAGGCACAGATTTAACCCATCTCGTAGCCGTATTCCTTGGGGAATAACAGGTAAACAATTAGCATATTCATTGACGAAATAGAACTTCACGGAAAACTCCCTAAATTCGTCATGCGATCAACCAATCGTACTGTCAACAGCAGATGAGAGGGTAATCGTGCTAACCAACCTGGAGAGATTGTCGAGTTGAAATTCTTCCACAGTGTAGATCTCGGATTCCGACGAAAGGACGATAACCTAAACTGTTAAATCATCAGCTTTCTGTAGTGAAATAGTTTCATTATGATGTCTCTAAACGCGTACAGACGAGGGAAAAATCTTTCAGAACGCATTCTTAGCCATTTTGTTTTCCAAAACTCAGTATTGTCTTCATTTCCTTTCTTTGTTCGATATAATCAATATGTGACACCTTTGATTCTGTTAACTTCTCACTTCCTGGCACAATAGGAGGTCACGTTAGATAGATCGAAAACCCTTTCACATCATGTGATCGAAAAACCCTGCTCAATAGAGGTGCCCAACTTATTTTATGTCATGGTTTAAAAGTTAATATTTACTAGACTACATTCTCCGTCTTTCCTTTCACTTTGGTCCATGTGAGGGTAGTTTAGTCACTTAATATTGGCTAAGGACCAATAGTGCACTTGTAAGTTCCTTACAAAGATGACGAGTGCATTTTTATAGACCGAATATGCAATTTGGTCAAACCATAGTGATGAATTTTGCAATTTACTCTATGTATAAACAATCATATCACATAAAATGAAAAAAAAAAAGTGACGAGATTATTATGTATGGGTGGTTAAAACAAAAGTTCAATTCATGATTTACCTTGATAAATTCATCAAAGTAAATTTGAGTTGTGCTTGACTGCATTTTGTAAATTGTAAATAAAAAAGGTATCCCATACTTTGGGCTGCCAAAAAGTCCCGTAGGTAGACAACTATGGTTCTTCAAGCCCATCCAATAAGTCCTTCACAGTTCACACCAAGGTTGGAGTGTGAATACAAAGCTCAGGGGACGTTTGGTACGACTGGATCACAAAGAATATAAATGAAGTAAATAATAGAATCGTAAAGAAAGAGAATAGGTCTCAAGAAAGAGGATAAATTCATATGCTTGGTATCCATTACAGAATCAATGTGATGAATATCATGTTTTTAAAAAATTTGTACTTTGTAAAATCTTAAATTTTTTAAAAAAATCTTTTTTCGTACTTTTTATATTTAAAAAAATATTTTTCGTAAAAAATTAAAAAAAAATTTACAAAATTTTTTTAAAAAAATTCAAACTTTTTAAAATCCTTATTTTATAAAAAAATTTAAATTTTTTCGTATTTTTTGAATTTTTTTTAAAGCTAATTTTTTTTTCTACGAAAAAAATTAATTTTTTTTCGAAAATTAAGTTTTATTTTTTTAAAAGTTGAGAAAAAATAAAAAAGTAAAAAAATCGAAGTAAAACGTAAAAAGTTTGAACTTTTTTATTTTTTCTTAATTTTTTGTTAAATTTAAAAAGTGCGAAAAAAATAAATTTATTTAAAAAAATTAAGATTTTAAAAAGTACGAATTTTTTTAAAATTTTAAAATTTTTTTTATAAATTTTTTAACAAACAACAACGTAAATGAAAAGCATGTGCCACACAAATGATTTGTCCTTTTTTTACATAGTTTGACTAAAACAGCAAGAAGTGAAATACCTGCCTTGTTGGTGTCTCCTGGAGGTAATAACCACAAACAACAGAACAAAAAAGCTTTCCATCAATATGCAAGCAAAGCAAAACTTGGTTGACACAGAATTTGGAGGATCATCACCGCACAAGCTCATTCTCTCAAACCGTCAAGCTGCATCAACAACATTCATTCATATTGTATTCTTTTTATTAAAATGATCCAAAAGAAAGTGAAAGCAAATATACCTTCTCATTGCACTAAGGAAGAACCCCAAACATCTATGAGTACCAATGAACCTACAAGCCCACAATACTTTGCGATTGTCTCCAGCTTTCGAATCTGTAATTATTGCAATAAATATAGTTAGGCATAAGCAAGAAAGTTTATCATGGCACAAAGAAGGGCTATTCCCCGTATTACCACATAAATGAAACAATGAAAATGAAATGATTAACTAGTCAAATAATTAATATTACTTACCTAATTTAATATCGACGTGCAGAAAGAAACTTGGAGGCAATAATGAGATAGCAAAGAATAAGGGAATTACACTAATAAAAGACACCAACATACTGGTCCTCAGAGATTAATCAAGTAAAACACAACCAAGCTACAGTTGGACTTTTCAATTAGATATCGAATGACCATAGACGGTTTAAGCCATTAAGTTGCTACATATTAGTCTCCCTTATTAAATACCACTTAATACATAACAAATACCTATGTAACATTCCATATCTCGATATAACTTAGCAAAGCTAATATCAAAAAATTATTATTTCTGAGAGAATTATTATCTCTGAGTGAATTCCGAGAGAATTCCGAGAGAGAAATATCAAAAACATGTTTGTTATCTTGTTGCTGTTTTCAAAGTAATATTTAATATCTAAAACAAGAGTGTTATATTGACGAAAGTAATATAATATGACATAACTTATTTTACCACTATAATGTTTAGCTCTGTAATGTATATTTGATCTAAAATCTCAAAACATAATAAATTTTGTTGACTACAACTTAAAATATGCGTTTGTTATAAAATGCTAAGCGTTAGTATTTTAACATTTTCCATTTGTTAAATTGTTACCACATTTTCAAAATTCACTCTTCACTCTTCACTTTAACTCCTCAGATATTTTCACTTTTCTCACATTTATTACCACATTCTCACATTAAAAAAAACACTTTTAGATTCCAATTTTCCTTCCACCGCACCATATCGCCACCGTTCCTCGCTCGTTCGCCGTCGACCGCATACAATTAAAACTCCGAAGTTTGAACATTTAGCAAAGCTAATATACTGAAACTGATATGTTACTGTCAAATTGATATCGAGTACGTGTAGAATACAATTAACTTAACTAACAAAACTTTTATTGGAGAGCGGTAACAACTAAAATTCATACAATAACTTGTTGAAAAATCAATTATATACCTCAGGCAAGAACACGGTGAACCACAATATGTTGTAACTGTTAATATTTGCACCATGACAGCCTTCACATCCTCTTCAGAGTATTCCCGCCCCTACAAACAAAATTAACTTTTTAGGTTACAAAAGACTAAACTGGAAAATTAGATATTCAATGTTTAGAGGATTAGTTAATCCTACTCATATTCAAAAAGAACCATCGAAATCACCGCTCTATCACAAAATTAAACAATCAAACAAAACCAACTCATTCATGCGTGTAGCATATTAGCACCTATAAAAGCCTCAAATCCAAAATTGTTTTTTTTTCAAAAAACAAAACTTTGTTTTTTTAACAAAGTCATATTTCCATATATGATACATAACAAAGTCATGATGATATTGGGAATGATAAACAAGCGCACATGACAGTAATTAGCACACTGGTTTAAGATACGTCTGACTGCAAATTATTTTATGGAATCTTATAAATCATAAAACTAGCACATATACCATCCCTTATATATCTTGTGATGACTTTTCACTTGGAAATGCTGCCCCGCCAACTGCATATAAAAGAACGAAGTAGCAATGGGTTGTATCCGTTAAAACGTGAAAAAGGAAAGAGCTTGCAATGACTATCATAAAATTAGGTGTGAATTTGACCCTTTGCTAATGATGGTCGTTTTGGTATTTTTCATCACAAATACGGGAAAATAAAATAAAAAGTAGCTAAAGATAAAACTCGTCACATTTGATTGCCAGCACCCAAATTCTATATCTAGGCAATCAACCTTGGAAATCGTTTTACTTCAAATTCTGGAATAACCAAGTGCATAACAGTTTGACATGACTACTTGAGTGCTCATATCTATCATTATCAAATATCAACAACTTCACCAAGAAAAACGCAACATAGATATAATGCTCTGAACCACATACTCGCCTAGATAAACTAATCGACTTTTTGACCTACCTAACTTTGTTATTGGATTTGCCTTTACTCTAATATGTACTAACTTACTTAACATTATGTTAAACAAAACTTTTTATAGTGAAAAGGTTAAACAAAACTTCAATAAGCCATCACTTCATTTTAGTCAAATGCATTTATAAGTTCATTCATGATAGATGAATTTTACTTTAGCATTTCATCGAACACGTTGTCTACAACAATCTGATCCACAATTTTCAAATCAAATAAACAATCAAAAAAGAAAATCAAACACAAACAATTACGATTTATTCAACAATATACAACAATTTTGAATAAGAAACATCATATCTGCATAATCAGATAAAATTAGGGTTTAGAGATAAGAGATAACCTCCGAAAAAAATTAGGGCAAAATACTGAAAAGCGAGATTCAGCCATGGCGGAATGGTGCTAGTGTGTGTTTTTATTGTGTGAAGCCGTGGAGAAGAATACGGGTTTTAAGTGTGTGAAACTGTGTTTTTAGTGTGTGTTTTTGGTGTGAAATGGGGGAAGAAGATATGAATGAAAAATATGGTATCCCGTGTTTTCTGTTAATGTTTATAAGTTTGAGGTTTTGTCAGTTTAGGTCCTTATACTTTTGACTTTTAAGTGATAGATAGCAAAAGAAAGAATGATCTATGTGCTCAAGTGAGTGACGAACATTTTCGTCATTATGTTTGTATAAGCTTTATGACGAACAAATATCGTCACTAACAGTTACAATAGTAACAAAAAGTCATTCGTTACTAAATTAATTAATGCGGTTCGGGTTCTTAAAATCACGTGATGCCTTTTTTTTTGCTAAGGTAAAAGTAATTTTTTAAACTCTTTCTGTGATTTTTTTTTAAACTTAAGAAGGTGAAAAGTTTTATTATTCGATTGCAATTACCCTTAATGACAAACATTTTTCATGACAACCTATCCGAAGTTGAGTAATGAAAATTTTCTTGACTAAGGATCGTAACAAGAAATGAGTTAGACGTGGACCATTAATACTAGACTCAGTGACAAATACGTTCGTCACTAACATGTATATTAATGACAATTTATTGTTTCGTCATTAAATATATGCAAGTGACGAGATATAGTGACGACAATTCTATATCGTCACTAAAATTGTGTTAATAGTGACGAAAAATATGGGTCGTCATTAAATTTCCGTCACTATAGCCCCTTTTTTTTGTAGTGAGGGATCCACATTTTGTGAATCTCTGTGTATTTTTTTGTGAGACCTTGTGTACTTTTTACCTTCTTATCATACGCCCTTAGAGCACAAGATAAAAAAACTCTTGTTAAACTTAAAGGAAATTGAAAGCTTTACATCAGTTATCATTGTGTTGGTTCTATAAGTGGGTGAGAATGTGAGATCTTTTTTTATTTGACTATAAAACTTTTGGCCAGAAAAGGAAAAAATTCAATGATAAGAACACAAAACAATAGGTTTTGTTATTTATGCTTTTTTTTAGCGGCAACATATTATTAAAAACTACAAAAAAGACAATGATACAATACAAGACGCCCCACTCTATTAACAAGATGATTAAGAGAGAATGGGAACCTAAACAAAAATACAATTGCAAACAAAGAAAATGGAACTAAACCTACCACTTGGAGCAAATTTAACTTCAACTTGACAAGGATACAGACCATTGACTCAAGTTTGTGATGACAAAACTGGCATGAAGAGAAAAAGCCCATAAGAATGATGACAAAACTCAGTCAAGCTGCCACCATGATGGGCCCCAAATATGACATACATGCCAATATTGTCACAAAAGAAAATGACCAAATGACTTGTCCGAGCACTGTCCTAACAGAAGCCAAGACAAAATAAATATTCCCATCGCACATCTAGACCACATCACTTGGAAAACAAATGGTATTTGAGGCAACTTAATGAAGAGTGCAACAAAGATAAAATAGCATCTGCAAATGGTTGGACACATTCACTTGACACTTGCAGAAACTACCTGACCTCACTACAAACCCCAAACACCCTGAAACCTTAAAATTGGTACAACATTCCACAAATAAACATGATGAGAGTCCCACTGTAGAGTCAGAAAGGCCTTCAAACAGAATCCCAAACAAGCACTTACTCGAAACATTTTGGCTAGATTATGAACTGAAGTTACTGGATTTGATATTACTTTTGTAGCCAACATGCTTTTTGTTTGATGACAACCAACACATATTTAGATCAAATATTACTTTTGTAACCTGCATTTGATAGGATCACTAATCCATTGATTCCTTATTTATGCTTTTGTTAATAATAAATAATAAATCTTTTATATAATATGATGAAGTCTAAAAATACGCAATATACTTTATCAAAAAGCACGAAATACATAACAAACTATATCTATTACTTGAATTGCTAAAATACATTCAAATTTTCAACAATGTAGCTAATGTCACCGGCTGGTAACAAGTTATTTCACACGTGGTTTTTTTTAAAACTGATATACACGTCAGATTATAACCCGGTTTATATTTGACCCAAATCTTGACCCGATATGTATTTACCCAAATTTTAACCCGTTGGGGCTTTTTATAGACCATTTTAAGAGAAAAAAAACCTAACACTTTTATTTTCTCCCCAATCACTCAAACAAAGTACTGTAACCCTAACCCTAATTACATTGCAATGGCTTCTTCTTCTTCCCACAGTGGCAATCGATCTCGTAATCGAGTTCTCCCAACTCATTGCAAATGCAACATTCGTTTGGCTAGACGTATATCATGGACTGAGAGAAATCCAGGGCGTCGGTTTCTTGTTTGCCCAATACCTCGGTAGTTTCTAGTTTCCCTTTGTTTTATAAAGTATGTTATATTGCCTAATTTTATAATTTTTTTACTTCTTTTGTTAGCGTCATCTTATCAAAAGGTGAGATGGCTTGATAACGACCAAATTATATATGTTTTCAGTGGCGTTAATTTATACATATTTTATCATTTTTCTCGTGAACTTTCATACTATAATAGCATGAAATTCGCTGCAGGTTCACTTGAAATAACCCCCCCCCGAAAAAGGTCCCCCCCCTTCAAAATAAACAAAGATCAAGTACTTATCACTTTCGAAATTAAAATACAAGAATAAGAAAAGTCTCAAGCTGGAAGTGCAATTGTGCGCCCACTTACCAATGTGGCGCCGCACTTCTCCTCAAAGTCAAATAATTAAAGACTGTATCATTCTCAATTCAGGTCATTTTACGACTCCATATATTTCTGTCACTGCTTATTTTAGTTCAATCGCGTTTACTTATTAATTAACATTTTAAACTAAATAGCGTAGACTAGAAAAAATCTTAACATAAACGTTCACCAGATAAATTAAGATTTTACGACCAAACAAGTTATGTAATTATTAAGAAGATAATTATTGACCTTGCGCATTTTATTTTTATTGGTCACGTAAAAGGCTTTTTTTTTTTTTTTTTTTTTTTTTTTTTTTTTTTTTTTTTTTTTTTTTTTTTTTTTACCGGTTTCGTAAATAAATACCTTTAGACACACCCCGGAAATACCTATACCTATCTATACTCTAACCAATACCCACTTTAAAACCTTAAACACAAAAGTTACTTAATTTTTGTGTTAATAAGCCATTATGGCCGGCTATGGGTAAAGAAAACCCATAAACCATTGGATAAATACACACATCTTGTACAACCTAGAAAGTAATTAAAGAGTGTATAAATAAATCTTACCCAAACTACATCTGCGTTTTCACTCCCTAAGGCAACTCGACACCACACAAATCAACTAGGAAATCTTCTTTATCTTCCTAAGTACATGTACAACCTAGGACCAATTAAGGCTTGTCCCTAATGTTCCAATTAAGCCTAAAACCCAAAGGATAATAACCATCTTGGATCCTCTTTTGTTCTTGGATAACCGCGCTCAGCAACAAGCACCACACACAACCATAAGAATTTCAAACCTAAGCAAATCTTGTACATAACTGTGCCATTAAAGTAATGAACTTAAGAGTATTGTCAACCAGACATTGAGATTAACTAGAAGCCTCAAAACCACCACTAGGGCACGGTATTGGATTAGTTAGGGACTAGAGAAACCTACTAATCGTAAAGTGTATATAAACCCACTCATGCATAACTCAAAACACTTCTTATCAAATACTTATAACAGTCTCAAACAAAAACCACCTTGTTCTCCCTTTTTGTTTGCGGGACACCACTGCCGCAACCAACCACAACCATAACACGACGTCACAAGAATTTATTTAAGAGCTAGGTGACTTACGTTTAAGGGTTTAGGAAGCACGGAGGATCGGGGTTAAGCTTAGTTTTGATATACGATCGTGAATACACTTCGGGTTGTCATTCCACACGTCCAAACTCGACACCAAGACTCTAGGACTCCTTGTAAGTCGCGCTCTAAGCTTACCTATTCATATTATGTTTACCTTACCTTGATTTCTAGACATATGGGTCACATTAGTTTGTAATTAACAAACTAACAAGAGTTATGCATGCATGGTACGATTTATACGTATACATAATCTTGTGTGGTGCTAAAAATGTGTAACATAGATAAAACACGACTCGTCAAGGGCTAGGGCAAGAAAGGGGTACGTTAAAAACACATATACACGTAAACTTTGTCTATGAATTCGATGGCTTGACTTGGGAATGGGTATTCCAATTACTGGAATGGTTGCATGTATGGTATAAGAATTAGAAGCAACGAACTTGAATTAATCGACACGACGTCGGAGATTATGAAACACAAACCAAACGCACCACAGTGGACGTTTAAGTCTATTGTTGGGCCTTAAAAGCCACGAGCGGGTCACCCATACTTATAAGATGGATTGTTCATAGCTTAAGTGCTTAATAGTGACATACGTAGCTTAATGAAAACCTTAACACCTAATATCTCTAATAAATCCTAACATGCCACTATAGGGCTTGATAAATCCTTAACGAGGCCCAATTCGGGCCCAGTGATCTCTAATAAGCTCGAACAACTTATTTGAGGGCTTATACAGCTTTGGTAGGCTTATTAAGGGCCTAAAGTACTCATAGACCTAAGTGGGAGAAACCTACGCGTTTAAAATGCTTAACGGTCTCTTAATGGGCCCAAAGGCCCATTAAACAAGGGCTTATAGCTTATGGAATAAGCCAGGAAGTACGAACAGATTAAAACGGGCTCATAAGTGCTTAATGAGATTAGAAAAGTAACTTGGATCATGGATGAAACCCAACTGGACCCTTTTAACCTCTACGGGTTGAACGAAATGGGCTAACAAGCCCAATAAGCTCAAATAAGCTCACCCGAGCTTATTTAGAAGCTATCACAGTTTATATAGCTAATGGAGACAAGGAAGCCATTGCACTTTTCAAATCATTTATTTGGCTAAAATGCCGATTTTACAAGTTAATGGACTAAAAGTGTCAAATTACAAACTTAAAGGTTAAAACTGTCAAAACTGGATTTATAAAGTTTGTAGGGACCTTTTTTGTCCATTCTAACACTTAAAGGCTATTTTAAAAGTATAAGGACCAAAAGTGTAATTTTTGTGTAAGTTTTGAATGGAACTAAAGGTGTGAATGTGGAAACCTAAGGGTTAAAATGTAAAGGTTTTTATTATATTTTCAGAAACATAGGGTCTTTTTTTTGTAAATATAGAAACCTAAGGGTATTGTATGGACGAAAGTGATTTTAATAAACACTTAACGAATCGGACAATACAGATTGCCAAGCTGGAAATCCTATATCTTTGGAGCTGTGTGTTTCTTTTGCACTAGTTTTAGTGTAAAAATCCCCTTTGGAGTGTGTTTCCTTGAGCCCAAGTGTCATTCCCCTTGTCCTAATTGACCAATCATAGCTTGTGGTGACGTTTTGATGCTGAGCTATAAGCTTGGTACTCAAATCTTTGTTCCACGTCATTAATTGAATTTTACCCTTTGTTTTTGATGTAGGGTTTATGAAGAAGACGGTGAATAGTGAAAATATATTTTCGCGCCTTTTTACCCTATACTAGTTTGAGTTTGACCGAGGGGTTTGGGTTTGACTTGGGCTTGTATAAAAGAGTTTGGGCCAAGGGTTTATGTTTTGGGCTGGGCAAATTTGTTAAACGGTTTTGGTTATAAAAATGGATAACGACCATTATCTTCTTAATAAAAGAAGACTAACGGTGTTAGGGTTTAGGGCTTTTAGTGAAAATGATTTTAACAATAAGGCTCTTTTGGGTATTTTGAGGGTTTTAGCATTTTGTGGGTTGACCAAGGGTTGACTTTGTTGACCTTTTGCTAGAAACTTCTGGCTCTTGTGCACTCTATCCATTCCCGTGTCCGTGTTTGTCTGGTTTTGACCGTTTTCTTGTGATTTTTGCAATATCCGTACCTACACATTCCTTTAGATCTATAGGAATTCGGGTATCCATTTTTGATACCCAAGATAGTTTATACCTTTAGCTTTCTCGAGTTAAGGTTCGAATGCAGTCATATGTGTCTATTCCATCATTACAGATGTGTACGTATGGTCTTTGTCGCCTTTTCTAGAGCATTGATATCGGTATTAAATTATAAAAGTGTACTGGTAGTGTATAAAATTCTAGAACTTGTTTTTGTGATGCATCTCAAGACCGCATAGTGTGAATTAGGATTTGCTAAAAAGAGACACTTGGATTAACTTATGTTTTAAAACTGTAATTGTTATGATGGTCATCGATCTTATAAAATTCCTACACCATATGCCATGCACTCATTTTTAGTGCAGGATACCCATAGTACGACCCTCCAAGCCTATCCTTTTCATGGTTCTCATAATTTTCTGGTTAAGCCGGACTATTAATGAAGAACATTGTTAACCCTTACAACCAATTGTTACACCCAAATCGCCTTAGCCTACCTTGTATGTACTCACCTTTAGTACATTATTAGTTTAACCCAAGTTAATTATTGAGTACACGGTTGCTAAGTCCTTATCCTTGTAAATACAGTTTTGAGGACGATTGAGATTCATGTTAGTATCAATTTTTTCGGAAAGAATGGGGAGAAAAGTTAAGTCAATACCCCCATATGTTTGTCAAATAATCTCCATGTTATTTTGATCCCACTCAATTTGGGTCATTAATTAGATTATAATTATCAAGTATGTAAAAGTTCAAGTGTTGGGGTGTATCTATAAACCCCCATGATTAGTATTATATGTTTAAGAATAGAAGGAGCAAAAATTGTACAAAAAATAATCGATAAAAAAAAATAAAGAAAGAGAAAAAATCCTAAACAAATTTATATAAAAAAGTGAAAAAAATATACGGGCTGCCATTTGCTTATGTTTATGTTTATCTTAGAGTTAAGAAAAGAAAAATAAAGAGATTAATGTAGAGTTTTGTAGAGTTTGTATATCTTGTATGAGTCTTTTTGCCTTCGTTATAAATAATTAGCTAACCCTTTACCTAAAAATTTCACCAAAAAAAGCACATCCTCAAATGTATCACACTATTTTCGTTTCATTTTTGTTCTTATTACACCTTACCCCTACAACCATTTAAAAGACTCTTTTGATAGTAATGATTAATACTTGCGCATAGCAGTGGAGGTTTGATCCTTTACCGAGCCTATGGTAATTTATATTCTATGACAGGTAATGAGTGTTAATTTTCCATTTTCCCCATAGTTGTTATAATTTATTATACACTCAAGAGAAAGAGAGAATCCCAAACACTTATGTGAGGTGCTAGTATATACTTTCTATGCTTTTAGTTACGAGGTCTAGAAGGTTGTGTAGTAAACTGATTTTAAAGAGTAGGTTAAATGCCCCCTAATATTGCTATTGTCTAGGTAGAAAAGCTCATTTCCTTGAGGACAAGCAAATCCCAAGTGTAGGGGTATTTGATGAGGTGTCAATTTATACACTATTTCGGGGCCATTTAGCCTCATAAATCATGCAAATATTCCCATATTATGTGCTTAATCATTTGTTTTTAGGTTTTTAGCACTTGGCTGGCATTTGGAGGAAATAACGTGACTTGGGATATTTGAGAAGATACGGGACAAGACAACGATCTACACCTGTTATCTTGAAGAATTGTGCATACAGAGAGTTAAGACGGTGTCACAGGCTTCAAGCGATAGCGTCAGGGTTTTCATAATGACGGCGTCATGTATTTGATGATGGCGTCAGGACGTAGCCGACTTAAAATGCCTCTAGAAGATTCCACTCAGTGACGGTGTCACGACTACAACACGACGCCGCCGCGACACTTTTCTTATGTATACAAAACCGATTTTAAGGGTGTAACTTTGTATAACTTTTAGGAGACGAACCCTAATCATTCTAGCAGCTTTTAGGCCGTCTTTAAGGCTTCAAAACCCTATTGTAACTGACCTTAATCCAAGTTTTAATCATGAAAGATTGTTTATCTTTATTCATTCCTATATGTTTATATGTGTTGTTTGAGTGATTTATGTTCTTGTTTCTTTTATAATTGACTAGGTAAAATCCTCCTTTCTATGTTATTATGATTGTATGAAACTTAGATTGTAGACCTTTTAATGTTGTTCTTGTTTGGAATGTGCACGTTAGGCTTTAGAAAACTAGCCTAAGATATTAATTGGCATAGGTCTAGGGAAATCTACAAAAAAAAAAAGTATGTAGAACGGTTACCATCGGCTAACAGTTTCTTCTAATTCCTTACCCCTATTATGGTTGATACCTCTTAAGATATTTCGATTGCATTTATTTTATTATAATATTAGGGGCTTTTTTGTAATAGTCTTCTATATCTTACTTGTGCGTTTGCCTTAATGGTTATTTAATAGCGGAGGGTTCGGTAATTCGTTCATGACTTAGAAATCTTAACACAGCTCATCACAGTGTGTGACAAAGCAACATGATTAGGAGAAGCAATCTATGGAGTAACACATGATTAAGTAAATATATCTTTTTATCATAAATTTATCACTAGTAGTTTAGATTATATTTAGTTTAATTAGTTTAATCAAACCAACCTCTTAAACATAGTTATTTAACTTCATTGTCATATAAATATAAAAAATTACAAAAAGAATCTTCTCTCAACCGTAGACCTTGTTGAGTATCTTGATCGAGCCTTACTAAACCTATTCCCTGCGAACGATTAAATAATACCAGAGTCTTGCTATTACTACACTACAACGATTAGGTGCACTGCTTGGGAGTTGTAAATACTTCTTGTTGATGTCTAAGACGACCCCATCAACTGCTTTTCGGTTTCATTATCACATTTACTAGAAATAACAGAAATGCATAAGACTAAATTAGTAAGTAAAAATATAATGTTTCCTACTTTCTAAAACTTTTTTCTTAGCAAAGGAAAACCTAATAGTTCATCCATGAGTAATCTTTACCAAATAACTTGTCTTCTCATAATTCACAAATTGTGAAAAGATTTGAATGAATATGATATGAGTGTGTATTGTATATTGCATACTTATAACAAAGTATCATAGATATGGAAATATCATGTAGTACCTTTTATAGGGTATTTGAGTTACCAACATTCTATCTTTAGACGTCGTACTTTCAATTTATTTAAAATGTAAGTATTTCAATTCTTTAATGTGTATAGCAACAATGCTTTTTAGTGAAGCATTATCTTAGGTTTGAGATTACCATAAATGATGAAATCCTACTTTAACTAGGATTGATTATCCTCTAGCATTAGTGTACACAAACAACACTATGCCTTATATAATTCGTAAACGTTTGTTCTAACAGTATTCTAAACACTCTCAATTAGATACTGTTGTTGTCAGCTCATCTTGCTCTTGTGCAAAAGTAACAACCAGTCTCATACACAATATAATATATAAATGATGAATCCTTAGTTAAAAACATAAGGTTTCGTTTTATGTATTAAATTATGTCAAGTGAAATATATCATTTAAGGCTTGCTTCAATGATGTATCGCACTGTGTTGGACTTAATCACTACATATGTTTATTTCAATAAACATTTATTCCAAAGTCATTTGTTTTATTTCCTAAATTCTCAAGTGAAGTTTTATTCCAATCTTAAGGATTAACATCTAGCTTGATGGATGATGGCTTTCAATATGATACACACATTTGAATTTTAAGGAAAAAAACTTACGTGCTCCACTTGATTGTCGGTCTGTTAATCAGGAGTTATCTTATTTTAATCAAAAATCACATTGTAATTAAACTTAAGATCTCAGCTCCTAGATGCATGATCTAATCCACACTTGGATTCTTTTGACTTGTTAATTTATAAAGATTATATAGACTCATAACCCTTTTGATTACACACCGTCCTCGCAAAGGTAATAAGGAAAGAGTTATGAAACTTAATTGCCATATTTCATATTCAAGAAAACATGTATGACAATTAATTTATACTTTATATAGTTTAATGCTGTTGTAGGAAAGAATTGATTTTATCACAGTTCAATTGCTTTCATGAGATTTAAAAAACTCTTTTTTTAGTTAGGCATTATGTGTATACAATTTTGTCAGTTGCTTTTAAAGTAACTATTCTAACCTAACAGTTAAACTGTTTGGTGAAGATTAAATTAAGTACAAAACATTGATTGTCTTTTAAGGACTGCATCTTATCATTCATAGTTGTAAGATATTTATCATATTCAAGATGTGATAATTTATCTTATTAGCAGGTTTACTATGACCTTCTAACTTATATTCCTCAACATTGATATTAAAATATCACTCCATTGATGAGGCATCCTTGCGGATTTATGAATGAGAGTTACATTATACTTTGGTTTGATACTTACATGTTTAGCCTTAGTATGACATGAGCAAGTGAATTCAAAAAGGTTATGTATTTTATTTTTGAATATCTTCAAGATTTGTAGATGTTCCCACTTACTTTTGTAAGTAGAGATAATTCTCTAAATACCAAGTATTTAAGCAACAATAAATTGTTCTTAATTGGGAAATACAAAACACATTTTACCGTTCTCATCTCTAGCTTGTTAATAATATGCTTCATAAGATATTAACAAAATTTAGAACTTTAATCAAGACATAATAGGATTCATCCCAATCCATAAATAGATAATGTCATACCTTCTAGATTGGAATTATATTGAGTGTATCCATGACACACGCAATTTTCTAACCTTGATAGATTTTGGAGGTAGAGCAATTAAAGTTATTAGAAATCAAACAATGTGAATATAGTTTGTTAACTTAATTCTCTTTAGGTCAAATACTTAGCAATAGGGTCGAGTCATATTGAATACAAAGTATTATAAAACCATGTGCATGCTATAACGTATATTTTTTAAATAGTACAATAACTCTATGTTCATGTGTTTCAAGAAAACAGAACATGTCAAACAGAACATGTCAAGTATACGTTACAAATCTTTGAATAATTCAAGGACATCATGTTTATGTGTTAACAAGAAGACATAACAATTTTACTACTTACTTTATGTTATGAGTCATTGATAAATTCAAGGACTTTATAATTATGTCTTAACAAGCAAACATAATTATACTAACTAAAGTAATTATGAACGCAAACTCTTGAGTTCAATAGTAATTTCAAATTAATTTCATACTTCATAATTATGATTATATAATTAACCATAATTATTTTGACTAAAACATATAGTCAATGAGTTGAAGTAGCTATATATTATATCTTGACATTTAAATATAATAGGGCAACAAACATCGTGTGTGTTTAAGTCCTAGTAGATTTATAAGCTTCCTTACCTTTCGGTCAAGAGAAACGAATAATCATATTGTTATATGTTGTTCCTTGCACACACTTAAGATTTCTCCTACTTGTGTACGGGACAACATTATCTAAAGTAGACAAACAGTACGACAAGCGCTCGATTGTATAAACAATATGATAGTGTCATAGATATTACTAGTAGGTTTCGAACCATATCGTTAATAAGGAATTGTGGATTATTATTCTATAGATAACGTTTCAGCAAGCAACATCAGAAGGTAACGTGTTATCTAATAAGATAAAATGCAATCTTTTTTTAAGCAATGGTCGTTCATATTCGGAAAGTAATGAATTATTTCAAAGCAAGCTAGAAATAATATGGGCAACTAACAAGGAAATAAATCTTGTAGCTCCCACTGAATTTGACAACATTACATGAATGTATTTTCAGTAATAAAACGCAAGCTCCCACTGGATTTGTCAACATTGTAAGTGTTACATCACCAGTAGAAAGCAAATAGCGGTTTACTTACTTTCCTATTCTCTTAGAATGCCTACAAGTAGCAATGTACTTAGGTATTGAACAGAGTATATGAAGTTCTACTTATGTAGATGAGAGACTAGCCATCCATGCTTTCATTAACTTGAACTTTAGCATGCAATTCCTCCTTAATCGGTCTGCCTAGCCACAAGGGTGTTTAGCACTATAAGGAATGAATCGAGTCCAAGAAAAATACCTAGAAGACCTGCTAGCAATTTTCTTTACTCGTTGCGGTTTAAACTCATACATCGTGACAAGTGCAAGATGTCATTATTTTGGTAGCTATAGACAAAATGTACTCTAGTTACACAAAGTAATATATCTTTCAAAGATTTCAGAACGAGAAAAGGGTAATGAAAGATTGAAAGTGAGTTTAAATATAATTGAGAAAAATTCAATTATTACCCTATCTTATTATTTTCAACCAATGAGAAGAGATAGGAGTAAGTCTCACTCTTCTTACCAGGAAAAGAGACTATGTTTGTCTTTTTAAGAAAATAAACTTTCGTTTACGAATTATATTGCAATAACACAATTAATCAGAACATGGAAAGTTCAATTTAGTATTTTCGATAATTAATTCTTTTAGAAATTAACTACCTATTGTTTTAAATAAAACAATTAATTTACTAAAAGACTAAGATCCAACTTGACCTCCCACTTATTATCGGAGGTCTGACCAACATGTAAACAAGTAGGGCAAGAGGTAAGCGGCGAGCGTTAATTGCATTGTAAATGCAACTCTTAGTTTTGAGAGACACATGACCTTAATAACTCATATAGTAATGTCATGTACATGTTTTGTCTCATCTTATGCGTCGGGTCCAAGGTCTGACCAAGCATACTCGATTTAAGTCCACCAAAAAAGAACTTGCAAAAATTGACAAAGGTCTGACCAATGGAAAAAATTCGCCATGGGTTGGAAAGGCCCTGAGGTCTGACCAGAGAAGTCAATCCAAATGCATGTGTTCTTCATTTGGCTGGCATAGACTTAAAACTTCACATAGGGGTATACACATAAATTTTTGCAAAATATGTGACAAAAATCGTGTACAAGAAGCATGCAAAACATCTTGTAGCACAAAGTTAAGAAAACATTTTGTTAACCTTTTTGGTATAGACATCATTTTGTCAAATGTTCTCGGTAGCTCCATTTTGGACGCACAAAGAAGCGGAGAAACAGGTCAGCGCGAAGCTTATTAAAAACCTGACTTCTTTTGGGGAACCTTAGTTACGCCCGCCTTAAACTTCTCTTATAGTTTGTCCATAATGGGTGAGCCGTACTTCCAATTGACTAATGATGCTATTATATGTTAAGAAACCCTTTGTTAACATTAGCTTTTATAGATGCCAATATAGTGGAAAAGAATTACAAATGGATCAACCTATATTGTACTTCTAATGCGTCCGAAGAACAAAGTAATTCCAATAATTCCCTCATATGCCGAAGCATGTAGTGGGGCAGGAGAAGATTAAAGATTAATTTAACCCCATATTGCGCATATAAAAACTAAAATTACACAAGAAATCAAATTTCATAGTTTTAATGTCCGTATTGAATTTGTACAAAACCCCCCGTTTCGCAAATAACACATAACTGGTCACAAGGAGTATGCTTACGTGTTTAATATTAGACATGTTCAATCTAAATTTCTCTATAAGTATAAGTCCGTTTTTAGAGTTTCATAAAGTCTATTTGCAAATATTGAGCATCACATGGCATATCACATATAGGTAATTAAAACGGACAAGAAAATTGGAATATAATTAAAGATAAACTCTTATATTGAAAGCAGTAATCATATAATGCCTCGAGTTCTCAAAAGAGTCTTCCCCAATTGGAGAACCATAAGACTCTCACTAGGTTTTCTGCTAAAGTATCTAGATCGTCACATCCATCATATAGCATGATTCCGTGAGTCATAAGGCCGAGATAAAACAAGAATAGAATAACATGACAGCTTTAATTACCCTTTAATTTTAATCTATTCTCTTTTTGTCAAGTTACATTAGAGTTGATTCTAGTTGTTTATTTATAATTTATGGCAAGTATGCATATAATTGCCATAATTTTATCAATAAAAAGATAAATAAACAAATAATCATGCAGCCTTGATGTTAATTATGCGTGTAACCCATAAAAACCCCAACGAGTTGGCTCGTGAGCCACTGATGGAATTTAAATAATTGTTACCATGTAACAACCACGAGTACGCAGCGGATATGGCGATTAATGTTGTGCATACGATTAACACACATAAATAACAAAAAGGAAACAAGGAACAACTAACCATTGAAGTCAACAACAATGAACTTAGTGGATAAGCTTCCACCTCTACGAGTGCTCATACAAACACGTCTAACAAGCTCGGCCCGGATGCTAGTCCAACTTCATGTAACACCAATACAACCTTTGTATGCTAAACCTTCTGAAAATCAATCACCGACACCCACTCTTGGAATTGCACCGAAAATCAGGAAAAGAAACTAGGGTTTCTATCAAATTCGGTTTGGACCGAAATAGAGCAGGCACAACCGAAATTCAATAAAACAAAGCCCGAGTTAAAACTAATTGTTGTCACGCCTTGACAACCTTCAAACCAAAGTACTATACTTCCTGGATCAGCATTGGGATCGAATCACACAAAGATTTAACCCTAAAGGTTAACCGAAAATGACCAGTAAGTATATAGGGGAACCGAAAATCAATTAAACCTAATCAAGGTTTACTAAGATCGGCTGTATTGGAAAGTGGGAGAAGTAGCAGTGTTAGAGGGTGTTTAGGGTTTATTTCTATGCCATCTCTAATGACTAGGGGTGAGATTTTTATACCCCTCCAAACCCTACTCATGATAAGAAAGGAGAGCAACAAGTTTGGTATCCTTCTCAAACTCTTCTCCTCTCTTTATCTCCAAGAAAACCGTATTTAGACACTCACAATGACCGTACGGCCGGCTCTAATACATTAGGACAACATAGGTTTCTTGTCCTCGTCGTTTTTGTTCTTGGTTAAACAATTAGAAAGCCACGTGAAGTAACAAACGCACTCTAAATGTTTTAACGTGTGTGCCCCTAATAAGCTCACACATTTCTAGTTGTATTGAGCTAGTACAACTCACACAATCCAACAACTTGGACTGATTCAGTGACCTTCTCGATAGCTCGGCAACGATTGTAACCAATCGGCATGCAGCACAAAGGACATATTCTCTCCACCTTAGAGCAGCAAGAGTTGCATGCTATATGGCCGTTCTCACACTGAAATACCATAATAGAATCTTATGAAACCAAAGTCAACACAAATTCCATCCAGATAACAATATCAATTTATTTGTTTTTTTTCCAGTTGGGGTAAGCATGTGTTCACCCAAAGATAAGAATGGATAGCATGCTCTCTTTTTCAATTCCTGTAAGAGTAACATAATACCATATGACTATATAATGGTCAACATTTGATAGGAAACACACAGACGAATCTATCTATATTATATATAATAAACAAATGTTTTTTTTAAAACTTGCTTATGTCACAAATACATACTAAATGACATCATTTATTCCACAATGTGTAATGCAATTAAATTTACATGGTTTTTTTGAAATGTTTGACTCATGCTTCTATCAAAAGAGCAAACATGCCTCTTTTATTTCCAAATTCAATATTTTTTCGTCTAAATTAATTCTAGGTAAAGTTTATATTACAATATATTACAACTTTTGATTAATTGTTTATATAAATTTGATAAATCAATGAAACATTTACATGGTTTTTTTGAAATGTTTGACTCATGCTTTTATCAAAAGAGCAAACTTGCCTCTTTTATTTCCAAATTCAATATTCTTTCGTCTAAATTAATTCTAGGTAAGTTTATATTGCAACTTTTGATTAACTGTTTATATAAATTTGATAAATCAATGAAACATTTTCGACCAAAATAAATTGTTTGATTCATATGTTTTGTTGGAAATTGTTTATCCAAAATTACGTTTCAATATTTCGTACAAAGTTTATTAAAATAAATAATATGGGCATAATTGATTATCATATTGTAGAGTATAACAAGGAATTTTTTTTTAGATTTATGATAACAAAACTTTGAAATTCTTAATGAATCATTTGTCTTTTGAATCTAAATAGTTTTGTTGTTGTTTGGTTTGCTTATATAAAGAGCTAATTTGCACACTGTGTTCGCTGTTGACGAAAACAATATGCTTAAAGTTGTTTTCAATACACAATTTTAGATCGCTTATTTTTTAAATTGATTAATCTTTGTGGCCTCAAAATCACAAGTTTACACTTGAGATTGGCATAAGTTGTCTTCTCTTAGCACGAGTTCTTAAAATAATGTGACTCGAATTGGATTTTGTTATTTTTTTGTAACTTCTTTTCACTAGAAGTTTAGAAAAATTGCAATCCTAAAAAAACTTTCTTTTTTTGGTATAAATTTCTTTATAGGTTGATGATCATTAGTGTGCATTAGTATTGACTTTTATTTCTCTTTATATCTTCAAATATGTCTTTTTAAATCAAGGTTTCAACATAAAAATGCTTCTCAATTCAAACAGATGTGTGTTAATTTTCTTTGCAATACTCACTATACAACTCCAAAAAGTTAGGGGCTCTATTATTTTCGTTAATGGTGTAGGCTTTTGAGGTGGATGTTGCTCAATCGCCTGGGATATTTTGCTATTGCCTCCTAGGTGTTAGATTTCTTTACAAGTGTATACAACTTATTAGTCAAGTTTCTTATATATGTATAACAACCTTTGACTCTATATTTATACATATTTGGCTAATATATAGCACACTTAAATTGTCATTTTGCATTTTTCACAATTACATAAATCGTAATCCATAAGTCTCGTCTCTCAAATTGATTGTATGCTCATTGACCCTGTTTGGAACATTAACAAGGTTAGAATCAAGACTCGAAAGGTATGAACTTGAGTTATGCTTATGATTGTATTACTAGAACTATGTAATATACCTTTGAGGAACATGTTTGAGGCTTTTATATATTGTTTACGAGTAGTGATGATGGATAAAGCAATTATTTGTTATAATTGATCCGATTAAAATTACCTTAAATTTTAGCCATGTTAACTTATACTTTTAGTTACTACCTCATCATTTGTATTCATAATACTTTTAACGGGTTAACGTTTCAACAACATTCATGTTGGTTGTATTCTTAATTTAAGATCTCATATTAGTCAAAGTCAATATGTCGTAGAACATGATATAATAACCTGTATCAGTTTTAAAATTTGAACTTATAATTGTTAAATTCGTGTGTTTATTAGATGTGATACTAAATTCAGTGTGATAAAATCAAATATAATAAGATGGTTGTCAATGTATAATGGTCTAATGGATATATAAAAACGAGGAATTTTTACTTTTTTTATTTTTCACTAACATTTATTACCTTTTTGTTTAAATAATGTTTTTTTCAAAAAATTTATAAACCACATGTGATTTATCACGGGTTTATAAGCGGGTTCACCCTATAAACAAAAGAGGGCCCAAGCCAGAACACAAACCTAGCCCGATATCATATAATAACCCTAAAAACACACACACACATATCAAGTCTTCATCAAAATCACACACACAAAACCCTAAATCCAACCAAATTCAATCCATCCAATGGCGGGAACATCAGTAGTTCCGGCAAACCGAGGCCGCAGAACAACAACCGTAGACGACGAGAAGCTCGTATTCGAAACATCACGCGGGGTTGAACCAATCATGAGCTTCGACGCGATGGGAATCAAAGACGACTTGCTTCGTGGTATTTACCAACATGGGTTTGAGAAACCATCAGCTATTCAACAAAGAGCAGTTAGACCTATTATTGAAGGACGTGATGTTATTGCTCAAGCACAGAGTGGGACCGGGAAGACGTCCATGATTGCTCTTACTGTTTGTCAGATTGTTGACACGTCATCCAGAGAGTATGAATTATTAAACCCTTGTTTTGATTTGGTTAATTTTTTGTTTTTTTATGATTTCTGTTTTTAGGGTTAGGGTTAAGGGTAGGGTTATTTGCCCCTAATTTCTATGAAAGGTGTAATTTAGTCGAAATTCGTCTTATAGATTAGGCCAGAGCCAAAAAGGATTGCCTTTTTACCCGTTTATAAGAAGCGAGAAAGTAAGCACTTTAAGAGAATTAAAGGTTTTAAGATTTTCCTCTTTATTGGTTGGTGATAAATTATAATGAAAGGTGTTGTTATTTTAGTGATTAGTTAATGCCTAATTATATCATAGGTGTTGATTTTGAGGCTTTGACCAATTAGCTGTTTTAAACTTATTTGTGATTATTATAGCGGAAGTCAGGTTCCGGAATTGTAATTCGTGAACTTGTTATTGTGGGCAGGTGTAGTTTGCGACTCAATTAAGAGGGTTTTTGGGGTTGCATTTTGGAGGAGATCACTTATGTAAAACACTGATAGTCTGTTTTGAAAACACAATCCGAAACACCCATTGAAGAATATTTGTTTTGTGAAAGTTCTGTTTGCAATTAAACTCGTCTTTAAACATGAAAAAGGTAGAGCTATAATAAGGTAGGCCTCATATTGAGGTTTTTAAGTTAAAAAGATGCAAACTTGGTTGTAGCATTTTCCTACAAGAAAACATGTGATGTACGTATATTGAGCTTTAGGTCAATACTCTTTGTTTTTCGAAAACCGTAGTTTTATGAGTTGTTTACCACTGCTAATGTCTAGTTCGTGATTTTTGTTTTGAGTGGTTTTGATAAGTTTTCTCGACCTGGTTTTATCTATTACGGAGTATTAATTAATTTCTAATTCTTATTATGATCCATAGGGTTCAGGCTTTGATCTTGTCACCTACGAGAGAGCTTGCAACTCAGACAGAGAAGCAAATACTGGCTATTGGTGATTTCATCAGTATCCAAGCTCATGCCTGCGTTGGTGGAAAGAGTGTCGGGGAAGACATTAGAAAGCTAGAAAATGGAGTTCATGTTGTTTCTGGTACTCCTGGTAGAGTGTGTGACATGATCAAGAGAAGAACATTGCGAACTAGAGCTATCAAATTACTAATTCTCGTGAGTGTTCTATTTTTCATTCTGGCATTTATAACTATGATTGATATTGATAGTTGTACTTCTAAATTAGCTTCTTTCTGTTTGGTTGTTATGAAACTGATGCTAATTAATCTTTTAATTTCTTACAGGATGAATCTGACGAAATGTTGAGCAGAGGTTTTAAGGATCAAATCTATGATGTCTACCGATACCTTCCACCAGAGCTTCAGGTAAAATACATTTTTTTGCTTTGTTTCTTTACTTTCTCCATTTTTTTCTAGTGTGGTGGCAGAAACACATTACTGTACATCGTAGCTTGTGCTATAGCAAATTAGCAATATATGTTACAAGGAATTAATGAAAGCTGCTATATGATATGAAAATAGCATTAGTTTTGTCTAGTTTGATATGAAATGTATGGACATGATAAGGATGTAGTTTTCTTTGTATTTAAGAGGTTCTAAAACAAGCTTGTGGATTTAATCGGGGAAAAGACAGGAGCAAACATTACTAAATAGAAAAAAGGATCATATAGTGTGGGTGGTTGAAAGAGATAGATAGAGACGGGTGTAGAAAATTGAGGAAAGATTGTAGCACCTAGATAAAATATGGTTATTGATGGGCATTCGATTTTTGTACTCGAATTCTGAATAAGTATATCTCCTTTGGAAATATAACGAAAGGCAGGCAGTCTAAGATTCGATGAAAAGTTCATGAAAAACAGGCCGACCAAGAATAGATGGGTGGTATGACGAAAATCTGACACTCAATTACTAAAGTATAAATATATTTTCTAACTCCCATCATTAACATGTTTAATGACTACATATAGTTTTTAATTCATATGATGCCGCAATTTTATGATTTCTGTATTACACTCTTGAAACTACTTACAGCAAAATATCTTGTTAGGAATTGGTAATATTCATGCACCATGGTTGTTGCAAGACAGCCCATTGATTGAGGAAATAGTTACTTGTCTCAATTCTAAACTCTTTATGCACTTCAATCAACATGCCATCAATAACTATTTGTCTTATATGAATTGGACAAGTATTACTAATGTTGCTGACTTGTTAATGACAGCCTGGATGTATGTTTAGCAAACACACTATATGTCATTGTTGGCCGATGTTTAGATTTGGAAACAGCTTGTTTGTTTACTTTTAGTGCATGTTGTATATTCATTGTAAGCATATGTCTTGAATCCTTTCTATGAACTTGACGTTAGTCTAGTTGTTGCTTCGAGTATTGCATCATAATAATATCCACCTTTGTTGCAGGTCTGTTTGGTGTCTGCTACCCTTCCTAATGAAATTTTGGAAATGACAAGCAAGTTCATGACTGATCCTGTTCGAATTCTTGTAAAACGTGATGAACTGACTCTTGAGGTAAGGCACATTCCACTTTAAAAAAATCACGGCTGCCAACATTTTCTTTTGTTTAATATTTTTATATTGCTATCGCAGGGAATAAAACAATTCTTTGTGGCAGTTGAAAGGGAAAATTGGAAGTTTGACACTTTATGTGATTTATATGATACCCTTACAATCACCCAGGCTGTAATTTTCTGTAACACCAAGCGAAAGGTAATACTTGATTGGTTTTCTGCTATTCTACTTTATTATATGGAGTGGGATGTTATGAATTCATCTTTGTAGTTTACTTTTAATGGAGGATATTTTGAGCAATGTGTATATTAACATCTGTTGAGACTACAACAGTACTGATTATTTGAACATATCACGTTTAAATTCTTAGAAATTAATGAACATAATCTTTCAAATAATAACTTGTGCATGATAATGTCGGAGAAATTACACATGCTGGAGTTTGGCTGTAATGTAGTTAAAATAGCAAATGCTTTGCTTGATTTTAACTGTGTTTCATTGGGTGTAGGTGGATTGGTTAACTGAGAAAATGCGTGAGAACAACTTTACTGTATCAGCCATGCACGGAGACATGCCTCAGAAGGAACGAGATGCTATAATGGAAGAATTCAGATCTGGTAGTACCCGTGTTTTGATTACCACTGATGTTTGGGCCAGAGGATTGGACGTTCAACAGGTAATTCAGGCCTTTATCATGTTATCTTATTTCATCATGTTACCAATTCTAATAACAATATGATATACAGATCAGCTATCAACGTTTGGCTGTTCTAGTTTTTGCATTTCTGGGAAAGGGGGTTTCGCAACTGAACTTCATGATATACCATGCCTTCAAAATCATGTTGGTATCAAACCCTTTAGACTGGTTCTGGTTATGGTTTTTGGCCATACACGCGACTTTATAAATAAAAGCAGCCATGTGGCTTGTGTCCTTTTATGTGCTTTCCATCAAATCTGTTTCAATGCTATAGAAAGCTTGCATATTATCTTATAATTGGAGGGGATTGATCTGATGTACATACCATCTGATTTGTGTTTGTCTGCTCTGTTTTAGGTTTCTCTGGTGATCAACTATGACCTCCCAAATAACAGAGAGCTTTACATTCATCGTATTGGTCGATCTGGTCGTTTTGGACGAAAGGTAATAAAGAATCTTCCTTAAGCGTGGATCTTTTAAACGTGTCATCCTGTTACATTAGATGAACTGTTTTGAATATGCTATAGTTGGATTTTCATTGGGAGTGATCATAGTGCAGCCATTTTATATTTCTGTTTAACCTGTTGATAAGGTTTTTTTTATAACAGAAGTGACCCTAGTAGTTTGTTTATGTGCATGGACATTAATAAGTAGGTTAGTAGAGGAGATGCATGTTTTTCTTTTCTTAAAAAAAGCAGAGGAAAGGCGTTAGAACAAAAACATTTGTGCGCCCAATCATAAAAGTGGCCTATAGGGTTCGGATCTACGAACTAACATGACCAAGTTTAGGGAATGCCTATTTCTAAAAACAATATTGGCTACACTAGCTGATGACTTGCAGAGGACAATTATTTTGATGCCCCCTTTTTGTGATTTAAAAATGGGTCACAGATTTTGCTGTCATATTTCCTTCACCCATTCAGCATATTGAAATTCACTATATATGTTTTTTTTTCCTTACCGCCGCAAGCTCTTTTCGAACATTGCTGTCATATTTCCTATATTGCAAAAAATCTACTACATTGCTGTCATATTTCCTTAACTCAGATTTTGACCTGGGAACAATCCAATATCTACTATATTGCTGTCATATTTCCTTATTTTGACCCATTTAGCATATTGGATTGTTCCCAGATTTTGCTTTTTTTATATATATATTTTTTCAGAGTTTACGTTATCCTCTGCAGTGGCAGTCGAATATGTTTTTTGGACCAACTGTATATGACCATGTTCTTAATTTTTATATAGGGTGTTGCTATAAATTTCGTGAAAACTGATGATATCAAGATTCTAAGAGATATCGAGCAATACTACAGTACCCAGATTGATGAAATGCCAATGAATGTGGCGGACTTGATATAAGGTCTCATAGAAGCTCCAAATAACTGAGAACAAGATTTGGAGGGTGAATGGGTGTTTTGCTGGTGGACTAAAAACTTGCACTTTTTCGTGGTTTTCTGAGTGGATCTGTGATGCTGAAAACTTTTAAGTTGCTTTGGATTTTAATTGTGCGCTTGGAGGATAATCCCAATATGTTGTCTTAATTTAGATTAGGCGTGTTTTATGCCGACTTTGTTTTGTGAATATGGAGGCTTGACTTTTTGACACATGAGTGACTGGAAACATGTATTTCATTTATGCTAGAATTTGATAATTTTATTGCCCCATTCAATATTTTTCTCAGAATTCAATATGAGAATAATCTTCTTTTTATCTTGTTGAGGAGATGATTTGTTAGTGTCTCTCTGTTACTTTGGTAGTTCATGAAATACTTTTGTGTAGTTTTTGAGATTGCATTCCTAAAGAGATTTTGCAAGCATTAAGAGGATCAGATAATCAACTCACAATATACTTACCTAAAGACAACAAAAGATAATAAAAATAAGTGAAGTGAGGACTCTACCCCTTTTTCCTTGGTTTTCGTTAGATGAAGTGCTTCACCCGACCAACCCAAAAATCATCATTTCACCTCGTTTCCGTCATGGTTTCACCTCTCTTCACCTCACCTTCACCTCTCACGTCACCCATTACACCCGTTCTTAGAATATTATTCTTACCTCAATTCTTTATAATACACGAATGGGCTAATCTGCGAACTAGTTGGCGAAAATAATTAAATTCAGGAAAACTAAAAACACATAACAAAGAGTGACTTAAACTACGAACTATTTGATCCTGTCATCCTGATCCGGTTTAGCAGTTTTGATGTTGCGGTCTTGCAGAGATGAAAATACTATCAGCTGAAATTTTGATTCGGACAAGCTTGCTCAAAACTGCTTATTTCATGTATCAGAACACAGTAAGTTGGATACTTAGATCAACTATTTAAAACACACCCAAAGAACCTCTTTAGTTCTGCGGTTCAGAATAAAAAAAAAGAAACAAAGATCAGAAAAATTGATACAAAGGAAGTATTGGACTTATGGTAGTAGTTTGAAAGAACAAAATTATGGATATTTCTCATGACTTGATACTACTATTACAATCATTTTTACTATTATTAGTTTATTACTAATCTCTAATCATCTCTCCATAAACCCAACAGTAAAACATACAGAAACTGACCCAAGAACTACTTAACTGGATCAAGAACTACTTCCAAAGAACTGTCATTTTACATAATACATCTAAAGATTTTTATACTTTATACAAATCACTCTTAAATCCACGAGAAAATTGAATAGCTAGTTTCTTCACATCTGTACCAAATCCTACCTAAAAAGAATCATGTTATTCGACTATACCGTCTTTAAACTCTAGGCTAATCAAGAAATAATTTGCAGTTTTTTGGCTGCCAAGTTCAACTCTCTTCTAAGCCGTTCATCTTCTTCCGCCTTACGCCGATCTAGTTCCACCATCGTCAACACAGATGCAGAACCACTCTCCAAACCACTTTCAACTTTCTCTTTCTCCGCTTCTTGCTGCGACGGACCCTTTTTCTCAACTACATTCATCCCTTTTTTGAACCTATGTATGTTCATGTGCCCGGCCAACGCCTGCCGAGTTTCAAACTCTTTCGTACATATCTTGCATTGATGCAACATCGAAGACACAGTAGGCTTAATTAGTATTAAGACTTGACATGCCCAACGCGTCATTGTATTTGTTTTTGGGTTTGATCTTTTTATGGCTCGCCGCTGTATGACCACCAAGCGCTTGATAGGTTTTGAATCTTTTGTTGCATGTTTTGCATTTGAACTCATATTGATCAGTGTTTTCTTCAAGATGTTTTACGATCATCGTTGTACGTTTGTTATCACTTTGTTTTCGGTTGGTTTTCTTCATATCGATAGTCATTGTTGATGCAAAAGTTGGGTCTGTTTGTATTTGATCCGAATAAGCTGTTTTCCGGGTATAAAACACCTTCTTCTTGCACCAAGTGAATTTATTGAGAACCCTGCACAAGGAAGTAAAGCACCGTTAACCTTATCGTGGGAGCGGATCCCACGATTAGACTCCGGCGTGAGAGTAAGTATCGGTTGTTTTGGAGGATAATTGAGAGTATTAGGGTTTTTTTGGTCATACCTGAATCAATGAATGTTATCCTCCTTTTATAGGCCTCAGACCCCGTAGGGTTTCCTTGTATTTCGGCCCAAGATAAGGCCGATATAACCGGAATCCGACCTTATCCTTAGCATATTCAAATAAGGAGAGTATATCCCTTAATTGACTGGGCTATCTATCCCTAAAATAGCGCCCAAGTACATCGCATGCCGGAGCATAATGCCATATACTTTGCTATCTCCGGCCGCGGCCTGGACGAGTGTCCGTGGCCGTGACCCATAACCCGCGGCCCAAGTAGCGATAACAATAATTAGCCCAAAATAGTATCTATGGGCCGGGTCGGACCATACTATACGTCATCATGTCCCCCCAGTCTAGGAGTCGTGACCGTGACCGGAGTCGCGGTCGCAGCTACTAGACTAAGGAAAAAATAAGATAAATAAAACAACCTGAACTGAAAAATCATACCTCGAAAGCGTAAAAAGAGGACCCATTTACCAAAGACGGCGCAAACCACTGTTGATGGGACGTGTGGGCCCAAATCGGTTCATTTGGCTTGAAATCTGAATCGTCTAAAAGAAAATACTAGTGGACACGTGGCGAACATCCACCAAAGCACGGGAATCAAGGCTATAGTATAAATAGGGCATTACTCGTATTTGATATTTACAAGGGGTAAATAATGGAGAGAATGGTGGTAAAAAGGTAACAAGTAAAATTTGTTATCGTTTCTTGCATAGAGTAATCAAGGCAAAGCTCAATCTATCCAGGGATTATTTTTAAATTTTGAATTTTTGTAATGAAGGTTTACATGAGTAGTTATTAATGCATCCTAAGCCCCTTAAGCTAACTACTGGCCCAACCAGTTGCTATTTTCCATGGGAAAATCACAAAAATACCCAATTTTACAACCTCACTTCACAAAATACCCAACTTTTTAGCCAAAATGCCTATAAAAATCGCAAAATTCGTCACTTTTGCGAAATTGAGAAAAAAATCAAAAAATTTGCGATAATTTTAATAAAATATCGCAAATTTTATTAAAAAATCGCAAGTTTTATTAAAAAATCGCAAATTTTAGAAAATTTGCGATATTTTATAAAAAAATCGCAAATTTTATAGAAAAATCGCAAATTTTAGATTTTATCTTCAATTTGCGATATTTTATAGAAAATATCGCAAAATTTGCGATATTTTTTAAGAAAATCGCAAAATTTAGGAAATATCGCAAATTTCGTAAATTTTAGACATATCACTTGCGATTTTTTTGGAGAAACCATACTCCCCACTTTCACTTATGTTCACTTCGCAAAACACGATCTAATCTCACCTGCGATTTTTTCTTCGCAAAAAAACAACCCCATCATTTTTGCGATCTTGTTTTCGCAAAAACCCCACCACACCCCGCAACAAAATTGCGATTATAGAAGAATTCTTGCGATTATAGAAGAAACCCGCAAAGTGTTGTAAAAGGGTTTTGCGATTTTCGAACAAATAATGGATAAAGAAGCCGCGGTACGTTTAATTCATACAAATTCATGTTAATTAGCTTTATTTTTATTTTCGAATTATTGTTTTTTCGAATTAGGTTTATTTTTAATTTGGTTTTTTCGAATTGGGGGTTTTGAAATTGGTCGATGTTAGTAAGCCCCTCTGTCCATTTTTATAGTTTGATAGATGTGGTAAGTTGTCGTTTGAGGATTAGTTTGAAGTTAGAAAAAGTTTCGGCAAAAATTCTGCATTCACTATTTTGACTCCGAATTTTAGGCCAACTTTAGGAGGTGATAACTTGGTCATGCCGATAGCAATGATAGGTTTACAGGACATTATAGATAACTACGTCGAATGTACTTTCCAACGAACTAGGCCTCATCGAATTTCATGGTTTTAAAGTGGGTCAAAAGGCAATTGCAAACCTGTGTGCCAAAACTGGGTTTGCTGTCCTCGAAATTCAATTGTAGTAATGGGCCTCCCAGATGACCTTGTGCTCGGGCTAAACATAACAGTCTCCTGCCTGTTGTTCTTCAAGCTCCATGCTTGTTGTGGCGACATCTGGTAAGCGTTGGCGAGCACTTCCAAAGGCATTGCCTTTATAGCAGATGTGTGTCCTGCCAAAGTGTTGATCATGGCGTTGTTGTTATCTGAATTGCCTAAGACACAAAATTGTTACTCATTGTACCAACGATTGTTATGGCTTTTTTAGATTAAAAAGTTAAATCTAAAGATCCTCAAATGAATTAATGAACACACAACCAAATCAATGAGAGTAGGCCATATGTCTAGTCCAGACAAGTATTCGCTAGAAGAAAATGCCACTTGACATCCGGTTGGAGATGGCGATGAAGTTCATAGTCGACGCAAATGTGGTGATGTAAACTGGTTTGAAGGTTTATACTACTATGTACTATGATTAAGCTAAAGAAACATTGTTTGAAAATCATATTTGGTTCCTACAAAACTAGATCACAATGTACCAAGTTCATATTGGCACTGACATAGTGACATCCACTACTGTATAACTAAAACTGTCAAGCTTTATAGTCAACCTCATGTTTTCAATGTAGGTGCACCACAACTCGAGACAAGAGCAGTTTTAGCACGTACACTTCTACGCATTGTGTCCTCCGACCCTTTTCTCTTCTTTTCCGGTTCCAGTAATCCATATGCAAGAGCTTCCAATGCTTTTATGGACTAGAGATGGACTGTTTCTGTAACTCTGCCTTCCGACCTTAATTAGGCATCTAATATTTACGACACCATCAGGTGTTTTCAATGGAACAAATTAATGGTTTAAGCATTACATAAATAGTATCAGTATCCGAACACTGAATTCCATTATAAGAATGTTCAAGTCTATCAATAAAACACAACACTTCTTCTTAGGACGTGCATCTTCCATAGCTTTATCTTCACCGCTAGCTTTCTCATTACTAGTTTTACTATCATCGTGCCGTTTTTGTTTTTGTTTGAGGACCAACTTCTGATTTCTCGCTGGCTGTCCGTTGTTTCCGTCACTGGATTCACAATCAGGTGAATCAGCAACACCGTGGATTTCCACAGCTTTGTGATTCATTCCATCACAACAGCTGAATCAAAGCAAAAACTAACTGGATCCACACCCAAATCTTGTCACATCTTCGAAACTTATGTTTTGCTTTTGGCACAAGCACGTTTTCCTAGAACTGTGTTCTGGATGCAACTTTGTTCAGACTTTTCTTTCACGAAGTCAAAATTTGACTAATTCCTTTCATCTAGGCTCCTTCTTTGAAAAACTTGGCAACAGACACCAGGGTGGAAGAAACATACCTAAAGAATTGCTTTGACTTTTGAGATTTTAATAATTTTGTGGGCTTGCTCATGTTGTGCCATCTTTCTTAGATCGCATAAAGACGAGGCCACGACAATCTTCATCCCAGAAGACCTCAACATAAGTATCGAGATTCTGGGTATGGTTAAGCGCTGTTAGATCGTTTAAACATATAGACACGATTATTCTCTATCTTAAAGCAACTTGAAACCTACTAATCTTTGTATATTTTATAACAGCATTTTTTGTCCTTTGCAGTAAGGTCCCACTTTTCTTTACCAATGGCTATGGCCTTTACAAGAAGCTGGATACCCACTGTATCCCTCAAAGCCAATACATATTTCTCAAACGACAATTTTCCCTCCTCGAATGTACTAATGACCTGAAATATACCATATCTTTCTGATAAGAAGATCAATCTTTATTGGAGTTATAATATTTGCAGTTATGTAGATAGAGACTGTATATATAAGATACCCGAAGTCAGCGAGTTTACGCATTCATCTGTGAACAATAGGAAGTAAGCGAGACAGAATTGCTCTTGTCGCCTCCAACCTCTGAAACTTTTTTCATGTACTGAATTGTTTCTGACTTTTTGAAAGCGTCATCTTTTGTGAACATAGATTCCACACTTTTCAGATAGTTTAGTTGCTGTTTTGATAAACTCTGTTTACCGGTCTTGTTTGCGTTTGTTTGTCTGTAGGTTTACTTGCGTGAATCCAACAAGGGGCTTGCAAAGTCTATGAACCCCGGATTGCAGCACTCTTCATTGGTTTTAAGTTTAGCGTCATATCTGCAATAAAATGGGGATTTCTCATAATCCATACCTGCCTTAGCGGGATGGTGCTTATCATGCCCCTTCCACCTTTTATTGAACTGGAACTTACCCATGAAATGTGTGACCTCCTGGAACTTTTCCAGATTTTTGTGATGCTTTTAAATTGGCCATTTGCTGTCCTACATTTGCTAAGTTTCTGCAGACTGCTGCCCTACATTTGCTAAGTTTCTGCAGAATCACATTTAGACATGGTACATTGCAACATGGTTTGTGAATAGTTAAGATGACCATAGAATTTATCGCCAACTATAGTGAGATGTTTTATACACAATGAGTACTTATAAGAACCATCTGATTGTCCGATAATATATTATATATATAATAGGGGGGAAATAAAAAGGGGTAATCTGAAGGATGCCCAACAGCAATATACCTCGTTGTATGAAGCCTCCAACACTAGTCTAAAACATGAAAATGCAAACTGATTTGCAACTAGATGGACGCAAGAGTCGCATAACACAATAAGATGGCCACAAGTAAACCCATAATGCCATTGTCCACAGCTACATGTTCCTAGTATTTAGATCAACGTCGCTTTTTTGTAATAAACAAACAACATTGTAAAATGGTAGTTTGCAAGCTGGTTCCTTACAGCCATGTGCGGATATTTGCAATCCTTTGAGCTAATTGGCCTCTGCCCAGGGTGTTAATTCATGTTTATGCTCATCTACACATGGTTTAATATATGTGAGTAAAAAATAAAAAAAATATATATATAAGCATAGTTTGGTATGTGTTTACCTGCTGTTTGTCGATGTTCAAAGTACCACTGCTGCAAAGATTTTATGAACCAATCAATCATCATACAAATCGGGAGTTTTCGAATGTCGAACAAGGCAGTTCACTGATATCCGCCTATTGGAGGCAAGTAAATATAACGCATACCGGGTAAGTGAACTCCTTGCCCACATTTCAAGACCAATCATAACAAGTTTATTAGCGATACTAGGACAATACCAATCACGTAAAGTACTAAAACGTTCTTCAAAGTCTGAATCCGATATGCTTTTACATGCTTTCAAAACATTCATCCTTACTTTATAAATCGAGACACATTCACGTATTCATCATCAACTGACGACAACCAACGACCATGAAACGCATTGGAAATACATTTTTAATGGCCTAATCAATGATACAGCTCCATCAATAGATCGATAAGTGATCTTACTTACAATTATAAATTCCTTAAGTTCGCAAAAACCAATCCAATCTAAAGTCTTAGACTTTCCACTCCGTATGCAAGTGGTAGAATCTGATTATACCATCCATTTCAACCGCTAGATACATAGGTACCAAAAAATTCACATTAAGATGTGCACCACTATTATAAATTAGGGTCGATGTGTAACAACAAATGACGTATTACATAAAAATCTTTCAATAATTAGAAATAATATATAGATAGCATGAATAATAAATTTATTTTTCGAAAGAAATAGTACTTACCACAGCACCGATGGCAATAAAAAAAATCTCAAATCTTCCTCCATCTGTCAATTTCTATATGTTTAAGAAATCCCTTGGTTTCTTAGTTCAAAATTGTGCAAATAAAGCGGATTTTTCGAAAACGACTCCTGAGGAGTCCCCCTCACAATTTGCAAATCATAACATTTAGCTCGCCAACTTGAGAATATGAATAAACAATTTTGAACCTAGCATTCATATCTGTCAAATCTCTTTCCATATAAATCCTGCCTACTCTCATACATTACCTCTTTTAATATATGACCAAGTACTTTATGGGGAACAATACGATGATGTGGGTGAATTTGATTTTATGCAGTATGAAGGTCGACAAAAGCTTACATAAACTTTTTATAGGTCTTTCGAATATATGCCGAAATAACCACTAACCACATGTGTCCACACACATTATTGCATATACCCTGTGAGGGTCCGATCTTGGGTATCTAATTTGAAATCCCTCTTCAAGAGCTTTTCTACCCAAAACAATTTTTATTTGTTCTTTACTATCAAAAGTTTCATGTAAACGAACAAGACTAGATGTTCCAGAACACATACCTTTTTTGTCATATCTAGACTGGCGTTTTGAGTAGGGATGCAAACTCTAAAATTTATCCTCCTTTAAAGTTCTTGTCGCAACGGGTGTTGTATTCCGCACTCTCATCAGATTCACTACTCTCATCCTCGCCAGATTAATCTTTTTTTACTTTACCAAAAACACTACCCATTATCTTTTCTCTGAAAGGCCGTAATTTTTCATCATCTAGCAAATCCCTTTCGTTGGCTTTTTGTTTTTTGGTGAACCAACAACCTGTTTTAGTTTACGATTAGCTGAATCACTTTGAGGATCCTGCATAGGATACCCAGGAAATCCAGGCACATACATAGGGATTACAAGAAAATCATGCATTTTGTTGAGAACTATGAACCATTTTGACAAAAATCACCACTACCAGAAATACAGGAATTGGGTGTTTTGGCCAAATTTGTGTGGCATGTTATTCGGTTTGATATAGCATTTTACAGACGGGGTTAGCATGAATAAAATTGCTTGTGATTGCTTCCCGAATTTGATGATTGTCTACCATTACACTAACTCAACAATACACAACGTAACAAATCTACTACTCTAACAAAAATTCCATATATTTATTGACATCCAAATTTCCATCACTACCTCAACAAATAAACATATCCGAATTGTAAGTACCATAAAATCACTATTAGCATCGATTCTACATCTCGATACCGCTTCTAGTAAACATAATAAGATGACAACAATGGTTAAATTATGTACGTTTTACACAATTTTTAAAGGCATATACACCAGACGCACCATCTACTCTTTCCCATGCACCTCCTTTACACACACGAATTTTGACGGTTTTTTTTCTAGACGGATTCCCATGCAATTTGAAGGTTTTTGTGATTTTTTTTTGAGTTTTTTAGTGAAAAACACGGAATTAAGCAAGAAATAACAATATAACACGCTTTATCCAAAATCTGCAAGAAAATCTCGCAAAAAACAGAAAATCTCGCAAGTTTTATCCACAAGTTTGCGATATTTCAAAAAATACGAATTTTCTGAAAAATATCGCAAATTTTTGATATTTTGCGATATTTCTGAAAAATATCGCAAATTTTTGATATTTTTATCTAAAATTTGCGATATTTTTCAGAAATATCGAAAATTTGCGATATTTCTAAAAAAATTCGCAATTTGAAGATAAAAAAATCTAAAATTTGCGATTTTTCTATAAAATTTGCGATTTTTAATAAAATTTGCGATTTATTTTAAATTTTGCGATTTTTTTATAAAATATCGCAAATTTTGCGATATTTTTCAGAAATATCGAAAATTTGCGATATTTCTTAAAAAAATCGCAAATTAAAGATAAAAAAATCTAAAATTTGCGATTTTTGTATAAAATTTGCGATTTATTTTAAATTTTGCGATTTTTTTATAAAATATCGCAAATTTTGCGATATTTTCTAAAATTATCGCAAATTTTTCGATTTTTTTCTCAATTTCGCAAAAGTGACGAATTTTGCGATTTTTATGGGTATTTTGGCATTTTGGCTAAAAAGTTGGGTATTTTGTGAAGTGAGGTTGTAAAATTGGGTATTTTTGTGATTTTCCCATTTTCCATGATTGTAAATACTAAATAAGGTCGAATATCTGGTTAAGAATGCTTGGCTCACGGCTCATACGTGTTCGGGTCGACCCGAATAAGAACATTTTATTTTCTAAAATGAATTTAACAAGTTAGGCTCACCCGCGCTCCGCCGCGAGATGTTAAGTAACGACAGATTTCAAGCACTATTTTGGTGCATTCTAAAAAAAAGTTAAACTAAGTAACGACCGCTAGTAGGGAAAGGGGTATTTTATAAAAAAATTAAAGTGAGGGTAGTTTTCGTAATTTAACACATACCCGCAGGGGGTAGTTCGTAATTTTTGAGGGCTATTTTCGTAACTACAAAAAAAAGACCGTGTCGGCGGACCCCAGGTCGGGTCGACCCAAAATTTAATGCAAGTGCTCCTGGTTTTTGTAGGCATATATAATAAATATTTTTTATTTTAATTAGTACGAAATATGCAATTATTATAACTTATTTTATATATTCGGGTTGACCCGAACTCGAACTAACCCGACCCGAATTGACTCGGACCCCACTAACCTAAATTCAAATAGAGTAAGTTCGGGTATGATATTTAATAAAGAGTAAATTGCAAAAATCGTCCTTTAATGTTTTAGTCCAAATTGCATGATTCGTCCCAAATAGTTGAAAGTGCAAAAATCGTCCTAATGTATGACCAAAGTGCAAAATCGTCCCCACATAGTTGAACAAAATACATGTTTTCGGCCCTAAGGATTTTTAGCCAAATTTTGCATGATTTTTTTCCATCGTTAACCAGGGACGATTTTTTGCAAAATAGTTTGATTTTGAGACTATCTATGGCACTTTTCAAACTATTGGAATGAAACATGCAATTTGTCTAAACCTTAAAGAACGAATTTTTGTCATTTACCCTTTAATAAATTGTGGACCAAAATGATATTTGATAGTAGCACCTAGGGGTGTTAGCAGCAGGGAATGTCGGGTTTTGGGTCAATTCGGGTCGGTTAAAGTCGAGTAAGGCTAAAAAATTACATACTTGAAGTCCGACCCTATTTTGAATCAGTTACGCGTGTAGGGATCAGTTCGAGTCGAGTCCAACTCGAGTCGGGTCAAATCCGGAGTTCTTGTCGACCGAATATGAGTAAAAATATAATAAAAATTTCTTTTTATACTCTTTTCTAATAGAAAGTTTATAAAATTTATATTAAAAAATAAGAAAAGTTCTTATTTGGATCAATCGGGTCGACCCAAACCCAAGTTAGCCAAATATTTTCAACCAGATACCCGACCCTATGGTATATTCAGGGTTACTCTCGTGATAGACCTGAATAACCCGAATATTTTTTTTTACCCGAGTAACCCGACCCGAATAAGCTTAATCGGGTTCGAGTTCAGGTCGGGTTCAAATCGATTCGAATTTTTTTTGGACCCTAAGTGCAACTATCAATATCATTCTGTCCCACAATTTTACATCATTTAACCTGTTTTGTATCATCAAGCACAACAATATAAAAATATTTGTTTATCAGCTTATGTTAGTGTCTCTTAATAAATTGACTTATAAACTTTAAATTTTTCTAGTTACATAATCATTTGATTAAAAGTTTTAATAATAAAAAAATTATTAAAAGAGAAAAAAAGTGGGTGGGTTAGAGGATAATGTATAGTAAATCAAACGTGGATCCATAAATGGAGCGGCAAATGCAGGCCACCATATCGAACCTCTTTTGTGGCAAATCCCACGCCAAGTAACCGGCGTACGCCAAATTTAGCTTTTGTCTTTTTTTTAATTGGTTTTGTGTGCGAGTATTGTGTTTTAACGAGTTGTAAAATGACCCGCGCGTTGCGGCGGAGGCTAAGCAAATGTCGAAAGATATTTAGCTTTGATAATAATATGGGCTAAAAGTAGGTCCGGTTAAGATCCAATAATTTTTTGACATTTATATATAAAAAAGTGCTATTTAAGAATGCCATTGCAATATTTGGGTTCGTTTGTTTTTTTTATGATTTATATTAAATGAATTTTTTTTAAAAATCGTGCTTATTTTAGAAGCGTTGCCATATTGGCCTCTTTTTAATCGCAAATCGAAAATATTCTACGGTAATTTTTTTTGATATGAATGGGAAAATCGTATATAGAAAAAATTGAGGTCCGTTTTGTATATTTTATTACTTTTTGCATTGTACACAGTAGCAATGGCTAAATGTAGGACTAAACTTAAAAAAAAAACTACTTGGGCGCCTAAATTGGGAGCCCAAGTCAAACTTGCAGTCATACAATTGGCTCCATAGTATATAGTATGTAATAAATATAGATTAAATGAAATGTGAAAGAAATGTTTATGATGGAGGTTATTTTTGTGTGTTGAGTATTAATTATATATAACCAACAAAAAAGGACCAAAAATTGATAGTAAACCCATACGAGAGGATTCTGATCCAGTGCGCCGCGACTTAAAGCCCTATAAAAACTTTCACACTATAATAGTTGAACAATGAAATACCTTAATTTATAAAGTTTTATTGATCAACTATTTATAGATTACAAAAGGAGATCCACAATATTATCATAATTTATTCATCAATATTGTCAAAGTAGCTTCAAAAAACAACGTTATAATGAACAAATGAATGATATATAAAAAAGCAAGAGTCATCGTGCAGGTGTGGCACACCACATTATTTGATAGAGAATTACATAAATCTCCGATTGTGTTTGCCGCTCTAACAGATTTGGTTCTGTGCTTATTTTTTCATCAGGTTTGGTCTTTATGGTTTTTGATCATTGCGGGTTGTTGGGAATTCACATTTACTGACGACATTACAGAATTACCATAGTTAATCAAAGTCACATACGCGTGGACTAGATTAGTCAACTATGTATAGTTTTAGAGGCTATTGGCTCTAAATACCCCTCTATGGCTTCCATAGAGGGGGTGAGTCATTTGGCATGTCCAAGTCATTTGGTATCTTCATCCAATTTTTCATCTAATATCACAAGATCCATCTTCCATCTCTTACTTCTCTCACAAAATGGATATTCATGTGGGTTTGAATCACCTAGACCACCAGACCTTAAGGTTTAAGTGAAATCTACAATTGTTATCAAAGAGCCATTGGTTTCACCTTGGGATCATTAGTTTTTTGATGTGGTGGCTTATTTTGAGCTTATTTTATGTCGCTTATTTTCTTCCTTTTCATTTATTTTGGTATCAATCGCCACGGGGTGGGTTTAGTGATAAGTTTTTTTTTTAAAAAGTTTACATGGTCACGTGGGACTTAGGCAAATAGTGGAAATATGTTTCATCATTTGTTTTAAAAAGTTTGATTATCTTCTTCTTTCACAGTTTTTTTCTTTCGTGACTTCTTTGTGGTCTAAACAATTTTTTCCTTTCGTTCAAGCTTGTGTAGTCCTCACGTTAAAAACCTTGAGAACCGATCTAGTGTACCGATCAAGTCCTCTTTGAATGAACCGAACGAGTAGAAAAACAAAGACCACCGAACGAGTCTCAAATCATCAACAACCGAACGAGTGGAAATTTATAAAGAGCCGAACGAGTACCTTGCTTTGATAGCCGAACGAGTGACATTCCTTGTTGGAACCGATCGAGCAAAACCCTTTGACGACCGAACGAGTTCCTAACTTTTACAACCGAACGAGCTCCAACATACTTGGACCGAACCAGCAAGTCATTTGACAACCGATCGAGTGATTTCATCAAGGACCGAACTAGTTTCGTCAAGGCAGAGCCGAACTAGCGATACCACTTGAGAGCCGAACGACGGAAAAACTCAAGAGCCGAACGAGTACAATAACAAGGACCGAACGAGCAACAGTTTGGAAGGACCGAACGAGTAACATTTCGGAACCGAACGAGAAAATTTTTATACGTTTTAAACGTATTTCGGGTTTTTTCGGTTTCGAGTGACGGTAAACGACGGGACTTAAGACTTATATCATCGTGTTCGTGACATCGTTTCGATCGACGTGGTATATTTACTTTTAACCGACGATAACCGTATGAGTTCATGAGATCAATTTCATATTCGGTGATTTTTTTATAAAACTTCAAACAAAGACGAAAGTGAAAAGAGTGGGAAATTTTTATTATTAATTACCAACTTTTGGCAATTGGCACATGCAGCCCCTCACATGTTACTACAATTGCACCATTCGTCCTTCCTTGAAAAGAAGCCCTTCTAGTTGAAAATAACTTTTCACCGTTAGTCCCTATCGCTTCAAAACAGCCCGTTAGCCCTTTAAAGTGAATCGTTTGTGCACCGTTTGTCCTTATTTGAGCTTTGATCAACCGTTAATCAACTCAAGCTCAAAATTTGTGCACCGTTCATCGTTTTAAGCTCACAAATCGTTAACGAAAGTTCAAATTCTTCAACGACAACAACGATTTCTCATCAATTAATTTTTTATTCACGGTTTTTTCTTGATTTAGTAAAATCCCGTAAAAGTTGATTTTTTTACGGTTTAAATCATAGAATTGTAAAATCCCGTGAATGTTAATTGATTTCAACAACACAACAAACACGATACATAACACTAAAAACGATCCGAATAAATTCACTAAAACTCAAAAAGGCTAGATTTTAGAATTTAATTTTTAAGTGACTACAGAGTAGATCGGGTATAACTATTTGAGATTGAGTGCATTTTAACGAAGGCGTGTTCTTATTTTTATGCTTGAAGTCGGTTTTGGCAGGATGCATGACATTCAATGATAACTTGCTCGAGCTTAAGATTTTGGATGAAGACTTGGAGTATCTAGTTTCCAGCAGTCAAGGGGTGGTTGGTTGAAGACCTGGATAACTATCACTTAAAGAGTTAGTTTGTATACTCAGTGTCCACACGCTAAGACGTAGTGTATGATCGAAGAGGTGATGAAAGTCTCATACAATGGGTGGAGTATTAGTCTTAGAATATGCTGGAGCAAAAATTCTCTACACCGTACTTTCCAACATTAGCGCAAGCTTCAAGACACAAGAACGAGAATTTTACTTCAATTTCAAGTTGGTATATCGGTTACTTCATAAGTGGTTACTTCAAAAGCCTACTAGACGGTTTGGTTTAAGATGATAGCCAGAGAGAGTTATGTAGAGATTTGATCATCAATTGATTTCACACGGTTAGATCTAGCTAATTTTATCCTCACCACAAGTACTCAAGTAAATGCGCGACCAAGTGTTGCAGATTTCCGACGTGTCCAAAACCAGCAAGGGGGAAGGAGAAATTCACCCTTAGAGCTTGCGAAGGAGAAGATTCACCATGAGCCATGCCTTTCTTATTCTTGAAAGCTTGACATGGAGCATCTTCCTTGAATTATTTTTATAGTTAGGCCCATAGCCGTGAAGACAAATGTCCAAACCGCAGAGAATTCACCGCTTTAAACAATGGCTTATTGGTGCATTTTCTTCAGACAAATGGGGAAGATGATACCTTGAGAACATTTGAATGCATATAGTATTGAACTTCAGGGGGAGAGCGGTGTGAGAAAACTATTCAGCCGTGTGAAGATACGTTTGGCTGATCCAAAAAAAAAAAAAAGAAAGATAATGCTTACCCCAAAAACATCAATCAACTAAGTTTATTCGTAAAGGAGCAGTGATAATTTGATGAGGTATCCTACCATTCCGCTGTTCACTTAATATTCTAAGCTTTAAGTAAGCCTATGAAACTGCTAAAGAGATGATTGCTATTTGGGGGGGGGGAAGCTTTGAAAGCTTCTAAAAAATTGACCTATGTCCATGAATTAGGGGGAATCTTAGCTTCATTCAGTTTGGGGGGAAGCTTTTAAAGCGTTCTAAATCAAGAATAATTGGCACGAATAGGGGAAGCTAATTCAGAAGACTTCTCCTTAACCAGAAGTTATGGGTTACTGAGTTCGTTCCTATTACCATTTTCTTTTTACAAAGTACTACAAAGATTATTTCATGTTAGAAGTGCAGACTTGAAGTCAAAGACACCACAGAAGACGTCATCAGCATATGAAGCTCATGGAAGCTCTTGTTCTTAATCATTATTACTTGTTAGGAAATTATTGTAATATATCTGTAAATCGTCCCGTGGGGAAGAATATGTTGAGGAATTCACATTTACTGACAACATTACAGAATTACCATAGTTTATGCAAAGTCGCATTTTGTAGATTACAAAAGGAGATCCACAATATTATCATAATTTATTCATCAATATTGTCAAAGTAGCTTCAAAGAACAACGCTATAATGAACAAATGAATGATATATAAAAAAGCAAGAGTCATCATGTAGGTGTGCACACCACATTATTTGATGAGAGAATTACATAAATCGTCCTTGTGGTTTGCCGGATCTAACAGATTTGGTTCATGTGCTTTGTTTTCATCAGGTTTGGTCCTTATGGTTTTGATCCATTGCGGGTTTAGTCTCTTGACCAACGTTTCTTTAGTTTGTCGAAGGGATCAAATCCGCAATGGATCAAAACCACAAAGGGACCAAACCCGCAATTGATCAAAACCACAAGGGCCAAACCCGATGAAAAAAAGCACATGGACGATTTTTGTAATTCTCTCTTATTTGATAAAAACCACTCCATTTGTACATCCCACGTAGCTTAAACAAGTAGTCATTCTCGTCGATATACCGTAGCGAAAGATGTTCATAAATCTCAAGAGTGTTACTATATTTTCTATCACGAGTTTGTGATAGAGTTTGATTAGACTTCGTTGCAAACTTGTATTCGAAAATAAATATAATAACTCTAATGAGTTTTTACGTACAAAATGTCATTCTTCAAGCATGTTAATACATTTGTTTTAATTCATATTTATAAAACTGGACGAGTATCCGTGCATAGCACCGGACATTACTAGCGGTAGCTAATTAACGATATTCGATATTGTTGGAAGTGTTTCGTGTAACGTTCAAAATAGAACATTGAAAAGATGAAAATTAAATTGCAAACAGTTGTAACATGTGATCATTAAACTATAGCAATAATTCTTAACATGCACAGGCACAGGATTGGTATAGAGCAGATAGTTGTAGTGATTTAAAAAAGGGTGTATGGATTTATTTTTTAAAAAAAAAAAAACGAAAAATTAATAAAACGTTTGAAGAATTGAGGAATTATAACATATGTTTTGAAAACCGGTTCGACGGGCAGGTTCAACTGGTTGACCGTTTCCGTCAATAAAAGGGGTCAAATTAAACGGATTTTATATTTTTTTGAAACCGGTGTTTGACCCGTGCAGACCGGGTGACCCGGCGGTCAGAATCGGTAACACGGGTTTTGACTCGACCGAGTCAGATTAGGATACCCGTTTTGCTAATTGATTTATATACGTTGATTATAGTTTCCAAAATTAATTAATTAATTAATAGTTTCCAAAATAAATTATTTAATAATTTTAACATTTCATATATAAAGATTTTAAGTTTTAACTTGTTGAAAAAAAAGTTAGTAAATGCTTTATAGCTAATATAGATATCTTTTACTTAGTAAAGAAAAACGAAAAGTTGGAGGACTTTTGAATTTCAAAAAAGAATTATATTTCCTTATTTAGGTATGATGCTTTAAATTTTTTATTTATTTTCGGAAGATATGTTTAATTAATAAGCTTTTAATACTTCTAAAATTGACATTATTTTGGATGGAAAAATTGATAAAGAAAAAAAGCACATTAAAAATATATGTGGTCTTTTGAAACCCGGTTCGACCGAGCCGGTTCAACTGGTTGACCTGTTTCGGTCAAAAAATTAATTTTTTGATTAAATACCCGATTTTTAAAAATTGATTAAACATTGATTATAGTTTCCAAAATTAATTAATTAATAGTTTCCAAAATAAATTATTTAATAAATTTTAACATTTCATATATAAAGAGTTTAAGTTTTAACATGTTGAAAAAAAAAGGTTAGTAAATTCTTTATAGCTGGTATAGATATTATACAATATAACAAAAACCATAGAGTTTATTCACACAACTTCTATAGTAACTTTTTTTTATTATAAAAAAAAATATTAATTTTTTAATCTAATGAACAATAAACTGCATTTTTAATCGCAACAAACCACGTACCTATAATACGTGTCCTCCATCTCTAAAAATACCACCACCGTCCCATTTGTCTTCTCAGAACCAGAAAAAAACACACGCAAACCAACTAGCTAATATAATGGGGAAATATTAGCTGCAATTGTAATGCATCTAATTGGCTGCAGCAACACATTATTTCCAATGTTTTGAAAACCGGGTTTTGAATCGACCAGGTCGAGTCACCGGGTTACCGGTTCAACCGGTTGGACCGCCGGGTCAACCCGGTTTTCCAATATATATATATTTTCAATAATTAAAAAGAAAGTATGTATATAAATCATGAAATATTTCATATATTAAGCCTAAAGACTATTTATTAACAAATATAACATGTAAAATTAAAATTACGTCGCAAATATATACAATTAACATGTTTTATTTATAAAAAAATACGAAAAAACCGAAACCCGGCCGGGTCTCATGACCCGGGTCACTCCAAACCCGGTCAAACATGGTTTCGAAAATATGAAACCCGGTTTAATTTGACCTGTTTTTTCGGCCGGAACCGGTTCAACCGGTTGACCCGGCCGGGTCGAACCGGGGTTCAAAACACTGATTATTTCCCACCTTTATTTTTGGCGCCAACTATCCCCCCTAAAATATGTCTCCCGAATAAGATCATCCACTGTTTTGAAAATCTCAACAAGATATGGTAAATCTATTCTCAATGCCTTTTATTTTTTAACTAAATTAATCTCTAGTATGATCTTACTATGAGTTTTTCAATGGTTCTAACTTAAGCTAACGAAGTGCATATTCTACCAGGTTCGATCATATATTGCTTCTACCTTTATGATTCATCATTAATTTTCATTATGATTCTCAATAATTTTTTCCACTAATCAGGTGAGGTTGAACATACACAAATTGATGATATTGATAATAATGGCTATCTCGTGAATGCTGAAGAAGACGAAACGGATCCAATAAATGTGTTTGATCAATCTATTAGGTACTTTATAGTTGGAAAACTTGGATGTTGCTTACAATTTCTATAATGAATATGGTCTATCAAAGGGTTTTGGGATTCGTAAGAATCAAGTTAATCGGCGTAAGAAAACAAACGAACTTTATAGGAGGATATTTGTGTGCAACAAATAAGGTTTTAAGGATATAAATGATAAGAGACATCTCGGAGATAATGTGAAACGTCGTTGTATTACACGTACCGGATGTGAGGCCATGATGCAAGTGACTTTGTTGCATGGACAATGGGTTGTAGACAAATTTATTAGTGAACATAACCATCCTTTTGATCTTCCATCACATGTACTAAAACAAAGATCCCATAGTGTATTTTATCGTTCCTAAGAAGTTGTAATTTTATTGTCAAACCCGGGTATGAAACCTTAGGAAATCACTAAAGTAGTGAATGCGTTTAGAGGGTAACTGGAAGAAGAAAAAAAAATAAACCTTACTCGAGTTTAATTTCCAATATTTAAAGCAACGAAAGGAAATATAACATGAGGGCAAAGAGTGTTACGGAATTATCTATTGAAGGGCATTTATAAAGAGACGGCTGAGATTAGAAAAATAAGAATTTACTCTTGACATGGACTTGAGTAAAGATGGCACACTAATAAGTGTGTTTTGGGTAGATGGGAGATCCATATATTCTTATTGTCATTTTGGTGATGTTCTTGTTTTTGATACTACTTACAAGACAAACAAAATTAGTTTTTCATTTCCTCCTTTTGTTGGAGTGAATCACCATGGACAATCTATAGAAAATGATACTGAGAAGACATATACATGTTGTCTTTATACAACTTATAAGACAAACACATTCAAGTTTTCCATTTGCTCTTTTGTTGGAGAGAATCACCATGGACAATCTATTTGAAAATGAGACTGAAGAGACATTTCCATGGTTGTTAAGCAATTTCCTAAAGTGTATGAATTGGGTGTCCACCAATTTCTAATATTACTACTGACAAGAATTGCAAATGGGCAATGGTGATTGCAAAGGTTTTTCCCCCAAAAACAAGACATACGATAAATGTGCTTGCATATACAAAGGCACGTTTTAAAACATCTTCAATCGTTGCGATATCATTACGATGACTCTCAAGATACATATACTCAGTGGGTCAAAACACAAAATGTTGAGGATTTTGAATCAAAATGGGAAGACAAAAAGAAGTATCATACTGAAGAAGATACTTGGTTGAGCAGCATGTATAATTTGCGTCACTATTGGGTAAAAGCACATCTAAAAGATACATTCTTTGCTAGAATGACTAACAGTGGACGAAGTGAAAGCATGCATTCTTTTTTTGATGGTTTTGTAAACTCTAAAACTATTTTACATGATTTTGTACAACAATACGACAAAGCAATAAGTTCGCGGAGGGGTGCTGAAAAAGATCAAGATTTTAGAACTTTGAATTCGAAACCTACATTACATGGTGATCATCCAATTGAAGCAATGGCGGAAGAATGTTATACACGTAAAATTTATGAAATATTCAGGAAAGAGTGGAAGGCTAGTTTTGATTGCGGGCACAAAAAAGTTCATCAAAGATTCAGTTATAGTAAAAAAAAGAAAAAGAACAAAAAAATAATAAAAAAAGGAAAAGTAAACATAATGGTATCGTGTTGGTTATTTGCAAGGAAACATGGAAAATTGGAAAATTGTTAAATGCAAATTAAGTTCGGAGTTTTTTGCTAGTTGTTCATGTGCAAAATTTGAAACTTTTAGAATATTATGCAAACATATTCTCTACATCATGAGGAGAAAAGTATTAAGAGCCATTCCTAGTCACTATATATTACCAAGATGGACGATGAAAGCAATCGATTTGGTTAGAAGCAGTGGAACCGAATGGAGACGTAATAATGGTAATGCTAATAATGAAGTGAGTTTGCTATATTTATGGTCTCTTCGAGCAAAGTTTACCAGATTACTTAAGGATAGAATAGATTCTATCATTGAAATTAAGAAACTTGATGACACTTTGAGTGGTTTTTTAGAAGAGCAAACTAAGAGAAAGAAGACTAGAGTGGAGTTGAATACCAACACTAGTTCATGTATACCGCCTGTCACATAAGTGGACATGGCACAACATGTTTCTGATCCAACCATTCCCGTGACGACAAAATGGCGTCCAAAGGCTGCCACACGAGTAAAGTCAGGAATGGAGATGGCTATGGGTCCAAAGCAAAACAGAACTTGTAGGTATTGTAAAAAAAGGGTCATTACTCTTCCAGCTGTCCAGAGAACCCAAATATAAAGATGAGAAAGAAGAAGGTATTTTTAAAACTAATTCTTATACTATGTTCTTGTTTGTAAGGATTTTGATATTGATTAATACTTTTATTTTAGGTGAAGAACTCAAATTCTATTGGATGACCTGGTTGAGGACTTGAGGTGGCACGAGATTTAGACTACTGGCTATATGAGCCAAAATTTAGTGCCTTTTCTTTTTGTTCCTTAATTCGTTCTAATGTAATCGATCAACACTTTGGGGATTTAGTTTTAGTTTTTAATAACTAATAACATGTTGAATGTATTTGGTACTTTTGGTGATTATCATTTTTGTTTGGATAAATCGATAGATTGGCAACAATGGTTATGAGATACACAAAATATTCGGTTACAAATGTTGGGTTTAATTAGGTTAAGGTCGGATACAGTGAGGTCTGCAGTTGCATTCAAGAGTTTTTTTGCGGCTGCTGCAAGTTCTATTTTTGAAGTCAGTGTGTTTGGATCATTTATTTGTGGATGTTGCAGGTTCAGTTACGAAATCAGTGTGTTTGGATAGTTTTTTCTGATTATTATGGGTGTGCAGTAAAGGCGGGTAAGGGTGCAATATTGTGTTAGTAGGTGTGTCGGATAGTGTATTATGTTCTTGTTGTACTTTTGTTGCTCCCTTTAGATTGGTCAATGCCATGGTGGACATGGTTTTTTTTGTGTTTGTCTGTTATATGTCTGTGCTTGGTGTCCGCGTATATGCCGGACAGGCTAGTAGTCCGAATGGGCCACATAAAACCCAAGCGAACCACTCAAGCCCAATCGAATCATTCCAGACCAAGCAAGCTATTCAAGTCCGAACGGGCCATAAAGTTCCAATACGGTGGTCGGTTTGTAAAGGAGAGGGCCCCACGTCCTGAAACGGGTTTTACGGATCGGGAGGGTCCGATACATGCATCAACCCAAAAGAAGACAACGTTAGACCCGATAAAGAATGACACCTCTTCAAACTATTGGACAATAGCAAGCACTTACGCAACATCACTATTCCGGGATTTAAGGAGCGATGTCCCCAAGGTGTACCGACACCCAAGGCGAAGGCTAGGTGTAGGTCGTCTCCTTCATTCCCAAGGTGTCAAGAACAGTACTTCCAAACAGTACTTCAAGTAGTATAAATACCCAAGCATTTATTACTTAACAGACAGCATTTACTGCACACTCATACACACTTATTACTATAGCCTCCTCGGCTCCCATATATAGCCCCTTCGGCTGGAATTTTTAATTTTTCCACATATCTTACTCTCACGTCCGAGCTTGTCTGGGTCAACTCAGGGGCGAGTTAAAGGGTTGTGTTCTTTCTTATTTTCAGTTAATTAAAGGGGATACTTCACAAAGAGACGATTGGGAAGAGACGAGGGAACACACCCTAGACTCAAGGTACGGTATTTTACCTTAACATTTTGGCGCCATCCGTGGGATTCGTTTATCTCATCTACCAACTAAGAGAGAATGACGGAACCATTTAGAGGAGGGATGGACGATCGGAACGAGCGGGAAGAGACTCCCCCTCCTCTCACCAAGGAGCAGATTGAAGGGCACATTTCGGCAATGAAGTCCATAATCAAAGATTATAACCGACAGAATAAGGCTGATCCGATACGTCTGGACTTTGGAACGGACAATATACCTCTAAATGAAGGACGTGT